>CM035158.1:117522988-117798380 GCA_020205615.1 Panax quinquefolius | reverse complement strand
TAAATTATCATTAGTCTCGGCAATGTTAAGCGATAAAATATAATAGGCGTCAAGTTTATTGCGGTAGATAAGCGATCTATTAAAGGTCGAGTGAAAATAAAATCTGCTATCTTTTATGAGTTTAAGGTTTTTCATCATTGTTATGTATTTGAGGCTAGAGGCAATAAATATTAGCATTGTTGAATCAACAACGGCTACGGCGGATATTCTTTAGTGTCGCGTCCACAATTATCCTATGCACTACGGGCCGAGAATATTTGTATATTCATTTATTATCGTGATCGTACTGACCAATTGTCATCAGTACTTTCTGGGCCAATAGAAGACTTTTACCACATCATTTAACATTCTTATTCACGGTCGTGATTACAAGACTAATCCACCGCGTACATAATCTTACAAGTCCATCCCCATACACTCTTGAAGCCACGGATGACTTTCAAAAAAATATAAATATGAAATTGATGACAATGATATAAGAATTGATAAAAGCAAAGTACAAGAATTAATTTATCCGAGGGAACTAATAATGTCGAATTACATCTGACACCGATCTTTGCTTTGTATGGTAAAATTCAAAAGAATGATCAGAAGAATATTTCCGGCGAAAAGAATCTTGATGAAGCGCGAGAATATCGATGATGTTCTACTAATTTCATGGAATATAGAAATCAAAACTTTAACTGTTGAGTATAATAAAGAATGAAATAACAAAAAGAAATCACCATACGTGCGGTACTTACGCGCCAGGCAAGTTATTCAGCGAAGGAAAAATAATAAGCGGAGCCGGTCGAAACGAGGTACCAAGCAGCTGATATTTGACAAAATAATAAAACCGGAACCTGAGGCAGGTGCCAAAGTACTTCGAACGAGGATATTTGTGAGAATAATAATATAGAGCGGAACCCGACGGTAAGGTGTAAACCACCGCGAACGAGGATGTTCAGACAGAATAATAATGAAGACGGAACCGAATTAAAATTAGCAAAACACCACAGGCAGGATGTTCCCAGCGAATAATAATAAAAGAGCGGCAGACGAATTAGAATTGTAAAACAGCAGACGAGATGTTCCAACGAATAATAGAAGAATGTCTTAACAGTATAGTATAGGGTAGGCATGAGCGGAGGTTATTCCAGCGAGAATAATAGCAATGGAATATGGAGTTATATTACCGGCTGAATAAGGAAAGAATAACACTTTTTCGTAAAAGAACTTAATATAAAATGTAGTTGAGTAGCGAGAAATCTTTCTTCTTTCTCTACATAAATTTTTACTCTCTAGAGTTTAAATTGAATTAAGTAAGAAATAATGAAGGAATGAGAACTTATTTATGAGGAGGAGATGGAGTATCTTTACATTTATGAGCGAATTATATTAGCGCAGGGAGTATTTCTTGACGAATCTGATAAAAGTCGATCGACTAACGATAAATCGCAGACAAAATTAAAATATAATACATATATATATATATATATATATATAAACCACGTATTTCAACTTATATATATCAATATTATATATACTTGCTTAATTTTTCTCTACGTAATAGCATCGATCCCCCACCCGATAATCCAAATTCAATTTCCTTTCTTTAACGTCATTTATCAACCACTACTTTTTCGCATTTTTTCACTCACTGCTTGCGTCCCACACTATCGACTTTCGTATATTACTTTTCTCCACCATATACTCAATCACGATACATATATCTTTCATCGTATACTCTTCTTATTTAAAATCATTTTCAATACATATAGATTTGGCGTAGTAGATTATCCACCTTTAAATAATTTTCTACCGAGTTATTTTTGAAAATGGGTAAATAGGAAT
Source organism: Panax quinquefolius (assembly GCA_020205615.1). Classification (NCBI taxonomy): domain Eukaryota; kingdom Viridiplantae; phylum Streptophyta; class Magnoliopsida; order Apiales; family Araliaceae; genus Panax; species Panax quinquefolius. Next base: position 117,796,547 of record CM035158.1, on the reverse strand, counting down.
CAAATAATAAGCAAACTTCATAAAATCACCTTAATAATTTTATGACATTTATAAATCTTTATTCTGATTCTGATATTAATGGACCGAGTCGTTCCGGAAAAGAAGGGGCTTTCCGATAAAGTTTCTACTATTGGCTGGCTCGATTAGGTGACCGACCCTCTCGTCAATGAACTTCTAGACGCCGTTAATATTGCAAAATAATAATAATAATAATTTTGTGGAGTCTCAATTATTGATTTTTAACAATATAATAAATATTGACAATAATTGAATCGAATAGCACGTGAGATCTTGTCACAGCCAGTCTTATACTTTGATAATTGAACAAAAACTGAATGACTTCTCAATAAGCATCGATAATCAATAATGCGTGATATTTACTGTCGACCGCAGTATTATTATTGTCTTTTACTATCCAGAGTAGTTCAGCGATGTCAGTGGTAAAATTCTGTAGATTATTTTCGCCAAAAAATATTTTATCGGTTTTCTCATTCGATAATGAATTACATTGTAGGGTCCACCAATGAAGTTAACTTGGTTGTCACGAATATTCTCTTCATGAATATTCACAGAGCCAATCGAATATAATATAACAACTTGCATACTCTTATGCAAAATTTATAAATATTACCAAGTACTTATAACATTATCAACTCGAGTTATTCCATAATATTCAAAAATAATATTTATAGAAAAAAATTTATCTTTATTATAAAAGTTGAAGTTTTACAATTGCTTTCAACATGACCTAGCGGTACACTACTCAATTTTATTCAATTTCCCTATGCTCTGCGAGGGCGGACTAAAATGATTGTGAAGTTTTCTTTCTAAAATTCTTATTTTATTGTCATTCTTTCAAGACAGTAAAATGATTGTGAAGTTTTCACTCTAAAAATTCTTATTTTATTGTCATTCCAAGTGTAAGCGAGAGAGGTATAACTTGAGTGAGAGTTGTTACGGAGTTGTCGGGGGAGACTCACTCGGTCATTTACACTTAAATTTAGTGCGGAATTAAGAAACGAAGTGCAGTAAAGTGATTAAAATATATATATATACCACCTTTTTTTATTTTATGCATGCTTTTGATTTTGTTTCTTGTATATTTGTGTTGGTTGATGGTGTTGATGGTTGACAACCAGAAGAATGATGATGTTTACATGCATGTAATATCTAATCCGAGAAGAATGATTGCTTTTGTGGACTCCATGGTGCTTCCTTATACTCGATCCCCCATTAGAATGATCCATTTGGTATTACATTAATATTATCACTATGTTTATTTGCTAATTATATTGTATGAATTGAACTATTTTAATTTATTTTTTATCATTTAAATATCAATAAGTATTTAAAAAATTAGTTTTAAATCGATAATATCAGCTGAATTATTTTTATTTAACGAATCTTGTATGCGACATCTCGATTATAACTACAAATTAAATGAATCGATCGAAGAAGCCTAATTAAGTTAATTTGTATTTGAATGAGAGTGAATACATTATTCAATAAGATGCCTTCTTTCTCTAGTCTAAAAGTTATTTGTTTTTTGTGTGAAATTACTTTCAACATGGCTAAACTGATTAACTACTCACAATTTATTCTGCAGCCCACCCCCGCAGTGCGACTCAAGTAATTGCTAAAATTTCCCTCCAAAATCCTTACTTTATTGTAGCCGTTTCAAGTGGGTTAGAAATTTCATTCATGGTAGGATGTATCCAAATTACTCCGTTCAATCGAAGGAGTAACAAGTGTTTGTATTATTAAATAATAACTTTCTTTCTTTGCTTGACTTGAACTTTTATGGAAAACTCAACTTTTGCCAATTACCGTAAAACTAGAAGCAAGCGTTACGGCGATTCTTTGAATCAACTAATTAAATTGATTTTATGTGCTTTAAGTTTTTTCATACGAAAACTACTTCCCGATATGACTAAGCGGATTGTATAAATGGTATATGCTCATGTTGCCTAACAAAGTAAATACCAGAAGCCAAACAAAAACACGTAGAGCTTTAAACGCTACCAATCGAAATTTAGGCGAGTTCAAATTAGTCGAACCTAGATTGAGCTTAAATGCTGACTTATTTAACTTTTTTATTTATTATAAAAATAAGAAAATGAATTAACAATGTAAAAACAAAATTCGGACCCTCAAACACCTAAACCTTCACATTATTAGAACTCTCGGTTTATGTATTGTCGTATGTTACTGCTGACGGATGTATAATTAAGTTTGTATTTGAATTTATGTAGTGTAAGTGGCGACCAGATGGGTGGATATATACCTAATTTTGAGGCGTCGCGGTTGGTATCGAGCTTAGGATATGATCCTGGCTAAGGCGATGAGGCTAGAACTAGGAGGGAGAGATAGGGAATTCCTTACTTAGTATGACCTACTAAGTTTATTTGGTATTTAATTGGTCGGTGAGTATAGGGATAATATGTGATATGTTAATTAACCCTTGTTTTGTGGCGGTGTTTGAGAATGACATACGAAAATCTTTGAGATAAGCGATGAAGCACATGAGAGTGTTGATTGACTCGAACAAAGGTAACGACCAACAACCACGATAATAATCATCTTTGGTGGCAGTATAATTATCGAACAATGATAACCATCGTGGGGAAATTATCATGCTAAGAATGGTAACCTTGACCGGTGGTAATCATGGCAAAGATAATAGAAGTGGAAATTGCAAGAAGAAGGTCATTTAGCTCGATTTTATTTGTGCACGAAAAGTCAGAATCTAAATTTGGGACGGTGGCACGAAGGTGGATATGGAACAAAACAAAGTCGTTGGTTTTAGGAAGTGCATTTTTCATGACTTCTCAGCGAGTAAGCCGAACGAAGTTAGCGGGTTAGTTAATTATAAATTGCGAAGTCTATACCTTATAAGATCTGGGGTTCTACCCATTATTTTATCTCTCTTGCTTGCGTTCAGCGTTTAAATTTGACTCAGGAGAAGTTAGACTTTGACTTATTAGTTGAAACCGTTAGTTGCCTTCGTTCTGCTCTTATTTTTAAATCTTGTTTGATTCAAATAAACACTTTCACGTTACTGTCGATCTTATCTTTTTGAAAATACTTGCCTTTGATGTGATTTTAGGAATCGATTGGTTAACTACTCATCATGCTTTTACGTAAGGTTGTTAGCTTTTATATTCATAACCATCATCATTATGCGAATTCAAAGTAACGAACCACTAAAAGTCAATCATTGTCATATCAAGCCATAAGTAAAAAGCCCGATCCTTTTCGTTGTTGACTTCCTTGTGTGGAATATGCAAAAGCGGACTTTACGTGAAGCTACGTTGTATTTGAAGATGGCAAGTTGATAGGTATCATTGTGAGGTCTTTATCCGGGTTAAGGGATAGAAGTCACAGTTGGTATTAATGTGATGTCTTATCCAAGTCTTGGAATGAGAGTAGCGATTTTGAATGATATTTCCATCATTAATAAATTTCTTGGCGTATTCTTGAAGACTTCTAGCCTACCTAGAGCGTGAAATCGAATTTTGTATTGACCCCGATCTGAAACCCATTTCTTAAACCCTCGAATATTTCTTGACTAAAAGGATGCATTTACGTGGATTATGATGAAAGTCATAATAAAAGTATAGAACTGATGAAAATCATGGGTATATGAAGTATTAGTAAGTTTTATGATGAGTTATGTTGGTTAGTATGTGAAAGCATTGAAAGTTTCTTAGAAATCCTGAAGAGTTGAAAATCGATTTTTTGGTGAAAAGCGTAACATGAAATTCAATTGACCATATCTCTATTATATTTTGAATTTTTGAGTGTGGTAAAGTCCTAGAGTTAGATCTATGAGTTACCTAACTAATCCAAGTGGAATTACTGGAAAAGGTGTTGTAGATTTTTGTGTGGACTGATTTTAGCAAAGGAGTGCAAAGCTGCAAAAAGCGAAAAAATTGCTTTGCCATGATTTTAGAGGGCTGTTTCGGCCACTTAAATTATGAGAAAAATTCTGGCCTTTTGGGACATGAAGGTATATGGTATAAAGTACCTCCTGTCCAAAAATGAGCTCATTCGACTTAAAATGAGCAAGTTATGACTATTTCAATATTTAGGTTTTTAAAGCGAAAAAATGCTATACTTAGGGTTCTATAACTCAGATGACCATGAAATTTAAAGCTGGAAGCTCACATTAACATGTGTAAAGGTCTGCCAAGGTTTGGGAATTTTGGAGTTAAACTTGAGGTAGCTAATTTCTTAAGGAATTAATTAGAAATTGATTTTTGAAAAATAGTAAATGAATTTTAAAATTAGAGAAAATATATTTTCATTATGGGACTATATTATGCTAAATCCCAGAAAAGAAATATTTTTGGGACTGATTTAGTATTTTTCATGAAAATAGTTTAATTCTGAACATATGAGTTAAATATGTTATGTGAAATATGAAAGTTGAAAATAAGATTTTATGGCTAGAATCTATATAGAGTATATGCATTTTTTTTTGAGGATTTGATAATTGGTGATGATATCTTATGAGTATGGCATTTTTGAATGATTAAATGCATTATATGGTAAAAGCGTAAACAATTGAGATAAATTGTTTATAAATTTAAGAAGTGATTAAAATATTGTTATAATATTAATGATATTAGATTATGAGATTATTAAGTGATTGATAACATGGGGATATTCTTGAATCTGGATAAATTATAAATGTTTAATATTTATCCTTTATCTCATTTGATTGATTCTTTATATCATTATCCTCGTGTTACTTATATTATGTTGAAAGTAAATACATGGCTGTAGTGCGTAGATGGACTTGGTATGATTATGACGAGGATTGTTCGGTATAATCATAGCAGTAATTGAAAAACCACGATTATCTTTGGGCGTAGTGCATGGATAATTTTTGGAGTGCATGGTAATTAATGAATGACTAACGATTATCGATTATCTTTGGTAGATCATGGATAATTTGTGATGAATAATGAATACGATTATCTTTGGTACGTAGTGCATGGATAATTTATTGGTCGTGATCTTAATGAATACCACGATTATCTTTGTGCGTGGTGCATGGATAATTGTGGTCGTGATCTTAATGAATACTACGATTATCTTTTGTACGTGGTGCATGGATAATTGTGGTGCGTGATCTTAATGAATACACGATTATCTTTGTGCGTAGTGCGTGGATAATTGTGGTGCGTGATCTTAATGAATACGATTATCTTTGTACGTGGTGCATGGATAATTTGTGAATTGGTAATCTTAATGAATACCACGATTATCTTTGGTAGTAGTCATGGATAATTAATTCGTGGTCGTGATCTTAAAGAATATCATTGGCACGTAGTGCGACGGGGATGATTGACGATGTGGATTAATTATTGAAAGTGAGTCTCGGTGATGAAATATTAATTCATGGATGTGTTCAAAGTAAATCTTTGGCTTACGTGCATAGATGGACTTGGTATGATTATGACCGAGGATTATTCGGTATAATCATGATCGTAATTGAAAACCTGATTATCCTTGGCGTAGTGCATGGATAATTACGTGGTCGTGATCTTATTAAGTGAGTCTCGGCATTATTGGTTTCTGAGTTGTATATCTTTGGCTGTGGTGCAAAGATGAATTGTTAATGAATATCTTTAGGATTGTAAAGATGAATTTAATGTTTTCAACGATAAAAGGTATTGAGGTATCTTCACCTCTTTATCGTACAGTCGTACCACAATTTGAGGCGAAATTCCATAAGGAGGGAGATTGTGAGACCCCAAATTTTATGAAATAAAAGTGTTGATTTTTCTATTTTGGTGAATAGTTAAATTGATAAAAGTTTAAAGTTAAGAATTCGTATTTGAAAATTTTTCAAAGTAGACAAGTTGTCATAAAATACAGGATTCTTATTCACGAGTTCTTATTCACGGGTTCTTATTCACTTGAAATTACTATTCACTCTAGTATTGTTCACTCTAGTATTTGGGACACTTTTTTTGTGTCGGAGATTACTATTCACGAGTTCTTATTCACGGAGTTCTTATTCACGAAATTACTATTCACTCTAGTATTGTTCACTTTCGGTATTTGGGACACTTTTTGTGTGAGTACTATTCACGAGTTCTTATTCACGAATTACTATTCATGAGTTCTTATTCACACGAACAAAATATTTTATGAAAATAACGGCGGAAGTTTTTCTGGTTGATCTTGTTGAACTACTTCGGTAGTAAAATGCGATGTCGTGTGGTTGCGTAGTAGCGCACGGTATTGATTATTGATCTTTATGTGAGAAGTCCTTTCGGTTTGATTCCATTATTGTCGATTAATAATATGAATTATTATAGCGATAATGGCGTTTTATTTTATTAGTATTATTAGCGTAATAAAAGCGAAACATCTTTATATAAAGCAGAATACTTTATTAAAGTTATTACATAAATAGAATATATTATATTTTATTATGCGTAGTGTTGCGTAGTGTTTTGCATAGTGTTTTTTTAGTGTTGCATAGTGTTTGCATAGTAAAATGTTTTTATATAAATAGAATATATGATATTTTATTTAAAAGATTTTGCTTTAAATATGAATAAAGTCAGATTAAAAGTAAATCAATACGGGATAGATTCATGGATTAATTACTATGCATTCTATTTTCCTATAAATGAAGCTCATTCCTTCATTATTTTTCTTACGAATTCTTTGAAACTACAGAGAGAGAAATTATAGAGAAGTATATAGAGAAAATACATAGAGAGAAAGAAGAAGAGTATTACGGTACTTCCTTTACTTTGATATCCGGTGTCTTTTACGGTAAAGGGATATTATTTGTTGTACGCCGTAAAGAGTTGTTATTCTTTCTTATTCATGAAGAGAACTTACATTATTCCATTCATTATTATTACATTGGAATAACTTTTGTAAAAGTGGCATACCTATACATAACTTTTATCACATGTGGCATACCCCTATACTTGGTGAAATCTTATATTATTCCATTCTTATTTATTACATTGGAATAACACATGCATGTGTGAATCCCCTATACTTGGTGATCTTCTTACATTATTCCATTCTTTATTATTACATTGGAATATCACATGCATGTGTTTTTACAGGACTGGTTCCATTGTTTATTATTTATTTATTATTACATTGGAATATCACATACATGTTGGACACTGGTTCCATTGTTTATTATTCAGCATTTATTATTACATTGGATCATCACAGCCGATTGTGAATTTCACGACTGGTTAAGATTATTATTATTACATTGGAATAACACATACATCGCAATCTGCGTGCGTGGTGATTTCTTTTGTTATTCCATTCTTTATTATACCCGGTTGGTTAAAACTTTGACTTTATACTCCATGAAATTAGTAGAATATTCTTGATATTTGCGTTTCATCGATATCTTTTCATGGAAATATTCTTACGATCATTCTTGAATTTTACTCTACAAAAGCAGTATCTTGTTGACAATTTGGGCGTTAATAATTTCTGGATAAAATAATTCTTGAACTTGTTTTATTGAATTATTATGTCATTGTCATCATCCTCGTATGTTATATTATGTTATCTTTGGCTTACGTGCATAGATGAACTTAGTATGATTATGACCGAGGGATCATTCGGTATAATCATGGCTTGTTATAAATGATGTGACAAAAGTCCTCGGTGGCTGTAATGCGGTGATGGATAGTTTTTGGTATGATTATGACCGGGGTGATTTGGTATAGTCATGACCATTGATAATTTGATGAAAATCCTTGGCCAGTAGATGCAAGGGATGATTAGATATTGTGGTTTATTCATTAAATGAGTCTTAGTGATAAAAATTGATGAAAACCTTTTAAAACCTAAAAGATAGTAGACTTTATTTTCTCTTGACTCTTTTAATGGATTGTATATTCATTGCTTGATTAAAGCTGGTTTGTCTATTGTATTTTATCGGTTTAACTTTTGTTGAAGGCTAATGATAATTTATTACGCATTATCTTAGTCGTAATATTTCTTCTTTGGGCTAGTTGAGCTCACCCTTTCTTTCCTTTATTCTCTTGAGGAAATGAGAATATAGGCATTTGAGACGAGTCGGGGAAAGAGTGATGGTCAAGAAGATAGCATTAGTAGTCCTCTCTATTACATTAAATAGTGTGATGATAAATGTAATGAGGACTCCTTGAGTATGGATATTGTCTAAATGACAATATTCTATTAGAACTCTCGGTTTATGTATTGTCGTATGTTACCAGCGGATGTATAATTAAGTTTGTATTTGAATTTATGTACCGTGTAAGTGGCGACCCGAAGATGGGTGGCGTATACCTAATTTTGAGGCGTAGTTACTGAGGTGAATGATGGCAGCCTCAACTTTCTTGTCTTGAAGATATAACTTGGGTGAAGTTCGGGGAGGCATTTCAGCGACAAATACTTTCACGAAGGTATTACGCGCGTGAAGGAGGTGGGTTGTATTTGGAGCAAGCTCAATATGGTAGTAATACATGATACGAGCAAAATACTAAAGGAGTATGCTCACGATTCATCACTTGGTGGATAATAAGAGAGAATGGCGCGAATGTTTTAGAGGTTGACGACCTCGTCAACATCTTATTTCTGCATGTTGTGTTGTATTAGATGTATAAATAGGGCTCCCGGATTGGTGGGCGCTATAACGAGTCAATGACTAAAGAAAGCGGTAGCAAAATTATAGTACCGGTGAGTAGTCTACGTCAAAGCGGTGACAACAAGCGTGGAGGACATCAACAATGAGATATAGTAACCCTTGGTGTGTCGATTATTCAGCGATGAAATGGACATTTCGAAAGGAGATTCAGCGATGATGGAAAATCGGCCTGACTTTTAGATTGTTAAGGAAGGAAGATACCTATCATATACTTGAATGCGGGCAGAGGACTGTCAGTCACGGCTGCGCCCGTAATCCAGCATGTTATAATTGTGGAAAAGGTCATTGGCTTTCGATTTTGTGGATTTTATGAAGATAAATTGACTAGAATCGGAAGCTGGTGTCCAGGGCAGAGCTAAGTAGGTAGTAAATAAGTAGGCGTTTTTTTTCTGATGACAGGAACACAAATAAAATTATCAGGTAAGTTAATCTGGCTGCGAAGTACATACAAGTGTTGGTGCCGATTCTGCCAGCTCTTTTGTTCACTTTAGTTGTGTTCAGCGTTTAAATTTGACTTGAAGAAGTTAAACTTTGACTTATTAGTTGAAACTTCGTTGGTAGAAGCCTTGAATTACGCTCTTATTTTAAATCTTGTTAGTTCAAATAAACATTTTACGTTACTTTGTCGATCTTATCTTTGAAAATATTTTGGCTGATGTGATTTTAAAGAATCGATTGGTTAGCTTCTAAATCTTGTCTTTCCGTAAGGTTGTTAGGCTTTTATATTAATATGCGACTTGTTGTCGCGGTCAATATGTAAACTACTAAAAGTCAATCAGCCATAAGTAAAACCCGGAACCTTTAGATTTGAAACTTCCGCATGGGAATCTTGCTTACGACTAGACTTTACGTAAAGCGACATGATGAATGAAGATGTTGATTTATAGGTATCATTGTGAGTCTTGCTCTAGAGTTAAAGGATGAGAAATGCGATTGGTATCGATATGACGATACTATACTGACCCGCGTAGGTCCATTCCGTCGACCCGTTGCGTTTAAATACAAATATTATCTTAGACAATATATATACTCAAATAAATCCTCATCACATTTATTGATACATTATTTTACAAAAATGGTGAGGACTACTAAACAACTCTCTCTAGAACCTTCATTCCATTACCCCAATGCTAGTACTCATTTACATTCTGCGCTCACGAGAAGAAAAATGGAACAACGAGGAAAGGGTGAGCTCAACTAGCCCGATAAAGAATATTATGACTAAGATAATATCAACAAATTATCGTTAGTCTCCAGCGGGAAAAATCGATAGAATCTGATGACAAGTTTGGATCAATATTACATGCGGAAATAATAATTCGTAGAAGAGTTACGTGAGAATGAAATCTACTATAATCTATGAATTTAACGATCCATCATCAATATTTTATCACTGTAACATCAATCGATATTCATCTCGAATCAAATATTCATCTTTTTACTTCTGGCGAAGATATTCATCAATCGGTCGTATTAAATCTCAACTTTTGTTCATCTTTGCACTAAAGGCCAAAGATATTCATCGATCGGTCGTATTCATTTAAACACTGTTCATCTTTTGCGAAGATATTCATCGGTCGTCGTATTCATTTAAAGATATCTTCTTGGGCCAAAAGAATCATTGAAATCATTCATTTACTTTCTGAGGCCGAAGATATTCAATAATATCATCATTTAAGGCGAGGATGATGAAAAATATTTTTAAAAAGCGAATCGATTGAAACAAAATGATGAAGGATTAAGGATTAAGGATTAAGTACTTTGTTTTATCCCGTCAACAATACCTCAAAAATAATCGTAGTGGTGTAAAATTCAAGAATGATCAAAACATGGATCTGATCAAAGCTAGTATCGAGAATAGATATTTTAGGCGAAAAGAAAAATTTTCATTTTTAATTGAATAGTCTTGAAGTATAGTGAATAGTCTTGGTATCGTGAATAGTCTTAGTATCGTGAATAGTAACTCAAACACCAAAAGATAGAAATTCCACAAAAAAAACATCTTCACGCTTCATGAATAGTACTCGTGAATAGTAACTTCGTGAATAGTAACTTCATGAATAGTAACTTCGTGAATAGTAACTCATGAATAGTAACCCAGAGCATGAAAAAGTTCAAATTTGATAAAAAGTTTGGACCGATATTTGACATAATGATATTGAAGAAATAATATCATTGAGAAAAAATAACATCCCTTACCTCGAAGAATCGATTACCGGAAGGAAAGGTCGGAAGTGATCTTTGAATGAAACTTATCTTTGAGCAATGACAACTCTCAAAGTATCTAAATACTCACAAAATCGCTCGATAATATAGAGAAGAAAACTTTGTTTACGGTGTGATTTTCAATTCTAACAACTTAGCCTCTATTTATAGGAAAATGTTAGCCTTAGTAAAAGCGGACTTGACTGCTACACGATGGCTTTACTGCTACTATTGCCACCACCACATTTGAAATAAAATTCAGCAGCATTTTTTCACCAACCACAAGTGGGGCCCTCAATTCTAAATTTTCCACCAAAATCAATTATAAACCTAATTTAGAATCAGACACCTCTTAAAATTCTAACAAATCATTTCGTGCATTTTAACGGTTCAAAATTTGTGGACATATACTCAACTTATATATGTATAACATACCCAAAAATTACCACTGATCAATGGTCGGATTAAAAATTATAACTCACATGATATATCTAAAAACCCACGATTTGATTTTTAATACCTCGATCAGATAAAATCTTGATAAAACACCTCAACATTAATTCCTTCATTTAATAACCACATAAATAAATCCATCATTTATATTCATATAAAATAAATATTTCCTTATCATATGAATCGATAATTAATTATTCACAAATAATATTCTGAGAATCACATTATAATGACGGTATTTGTTCCGAGGAAGAGGGCTTTCGATAAGGATCTCTCACTTCTTGGCGTATGATTAGGTGACCAAACCTCTCCTTGAGGCAGAACTTTCTAGACATTGCCAATAATGTTATCTAATAATATTATTCAAATAATATGAATTATTGATCGATAATGGGAAATCGTGCGGTGACAATTATTGAGCAATGATAATATAAAATATCAATATGACAATTATTGAATCGATAAAATAAAATATTGAGCGGTAACTCTTGTGAAAATTATTGAGTAGTGCCATCTTACGTAAGGATCGATAATTCAACAATACATGCAATACAGGTGTCTTCTTTGTGCGACCATAGCGTATTCTTTGTATTTTAACCGGGTATTCAACGGTCTTACGGTAACAACTTCTGGCGTTATTTTTAAATAACTTATATTTATCGTTTTCCTCATCGATCGCTTTAGTTATGGGGCCCACACATTTTTGCATGAATATGTTGATGCGTCGTAAATACGAATATTCACAAACGATCTGAATATTCCCGACGAAACGAATATTCCCAAGCAAAAATGAATATTTTATAACCACTTGCTTATTTTGAAATATTTGCGTATTTAACCCTTAACTATCACATTAATCAAATCAACCCTTACTTATTTCAAAATAATAAATAAAGGAAATTCCTTTTTATTTTAAAAAATTTGAGGGTCTTCTGACCTCCCTCTTATGAAATTTCGTCCTCGAAATTGGCGTCGTAATACAGTGTTTGAAAAGGTAAAGATACCTACGCTTTCATTTTCGTTTCCAACTCCGGTCATTTCCTCGATAACATGGTTTCTCCACAAAACTTTAACTTATGGTATAACCTTAATCGGTACATAGGTCGTATTCTTTCTTCTATCAAAATCTTGGTGGTACCTCCTCATCGTTAAGTCTTGGCTATCTCGTCAGGTTCTAACTTCGATAGCGTGTTTGAATTCGTCCACATATTTCGTAACATCGATCGTGAAAAGCGTTATGAACCGCGTCGTACTTGGTGGTAAAAGCGAGTACATAGGCCCGCAGTTCTATTCGATCGAAATTTCAAATGGATTAATAAATCGAAGGTTTGAGCTTTCTCTCCTCACCGATTCTCGCTTTTGAAATAACAACTTCTTGCACCTCCTTCTTCAAATTCATCGGCTCGGTGTGTAGCTTGAGCGACTTTAACTTTATCGATTAAAGTCGATTATACTCGTATATCATCACGTACTTTCGTATATCATCCGTGGGTACCTAGAGTTTTCATCTCCATCTCTATTATTTGTATATTATCTGAAATGAGTCTTTGACAATATCGTATTTTCGTACTTGTATCGATCTTCTACTTCAAACACGTCATTACCCGTTAAGCTTTTCGAGGATGGCGTGGTGAACATGTCTTTGAAATGAGTCTCTCTTGAGTTCTTGAGCTCTTCCCACATTCCTTGCTCCATTCGAATTTTTATCTCTCTGAGTCAATTGCGTTAATGGAATAGCGATTCGAGAATATCCTTGACGAATCTCGATAATAACCACTAAGCTGAAAGCTTCGTATTTAGATTCTTGACTTAGGTTGCTCTCATTGTATTTCATATCGACCTTGGATATACGTCTGATGACACTATCGGTTTCTTATCGCATACGAATATGGCGTCCCCTACGGAGAGTGCGGCTTGGTGAATTCACAAAGGAAGTCACAAGATAAAGGCTCGGTACCAAATTCTATAGTTGAATTTTAACTCACGAAGTTGATAGGAGCCATTCGATATGAGATTTTAGAAATGAGTTTTGTCTAGGGTTCAAAGTCGATACAAAATTTAATATCGAGTCTTTGGGAGTAAAGCGAGAAATTCTTGAAATCGTCGGGAAAAATCGATAACAAGAATATTATTCAAATCGGCGTGTCTTTATTTGAATCCATAACATGGACTAAGAAAACTTGACATCAAGTAATAAGCGAATGACTTAAATGGCTTGATATGAAAATGTTTGATTCTGATGGTTTGATTGCTTGAATTGAATAACGAGGTTGCTTAGGAATATGAAAACTATGACCTTACAAAAGCAATCAATTTGGCGTGATGAGTAGTTAACCTTAAAATCACATCAAAAGCAAATATCTACTATAGAAATAAGGTTAACGGTAATGTGATAGTGCTGACTTGAATCAAACAAGATTTTAAACAACGGATGTAATGAAAGTTTCTCTAATGGAGTCTCCATAAATAGGTCGAAAGTCTAATTTCTCGTAGTCGAGTTCAAGCGTTGGTATGAGCAAAGAGATAAAGAATGGGTAGAAGCGGTATCTAGTAAGGTATAAACTTGAGAATTTATAATTAACTAACGTGCTAACCGTTCGGGTTCCTCGCATTTATGGCGGTCGCGACAAAGCGCTCTTCGAGAGCGTTGACTTTGACTTTTACGGGACATCCTTTTGAGTCACCATTCATTTGAATTTGGTTTTCGATATCGTCTGATCTCGGCGATATGTCCTTCTTTTCCACAATTATAGCATACCTTGGAAGGCTTTGAGCAGTTTGACCTTATATGTCCCTCCTCTCGCATCGTAGCATCTAGCGGCGATCGTTCTCTTCCCTAGAATTTGTTGATGGTGAATTTGATCTTTCTTGCCAAGACGTCTTCCGTCATCGTTAAATCTTCTCTTTTTAGATTGGACATCTCTTTCCATAATATCAGCGTCGATGCGGCTTTTACCCGTACATCACTCATTCTCACTCGTTCGGTTATTTCTTCTTTCATTTCAGATTCGACTTTATCATCTTATACTCTGCGCGAAAGTGCTTACATTCAAGCATCACGTATCGGGTAACCTGAGCTTGAATCGTTGCATCCTTTTGCTCCACATTTTGCTGATGATTCTTTGCTCTTGCTCTTAACTTCATGAATACGATTTTGCAATTCTATATTTTGATCGTAAAATACCTCTAATAAACTCTCTTGGTACCTCTTCTTCCTCTTCTTCCTCACTCTAAAATTTATTACCTCTGCGATTATCTCGGGTCTGACTATCGATTCTTCACTCCTGCATGGATATCTCTAATTCCTTCTTACTTTGACATCACATTATCTGGTTGGCGATTAGAGGTGTCTCCACGATCTCATTCACTCCATTGTTAGCGTTCTCGTGACCATTCTAAAAAAAAACTATCATAAAACAAGGGTTAATTAAATAAATTAACAAATCACATAATACCCCTATATTATGATGACCAACAAATAAGCTTAGGTAGGACACTTTAGCGAAGGATTTACTCGTCTCTCCCCTCTAGTTTTATTCCAGATCTCATGGAGATCGTATCCACTAGCTACGATACCAATTGTGGCGCCCCAAAATAGGTCCATTCCATCGACCCATTACGAGTAAGCCAAATACATGATGCAGAAGCTTGAACTTCTGACTTGATAACTTTATTATCCTGACGATAAAAGCTGTGAGTTTAAATACAAATATTATCTTACAGACAATATTTATACTCAAATAAATCCTCATCACATTTATTGATACATTATTTTACAAAAATGGTGAGGACTACTAAACAGACTCTCTCTAGAACCTTCATTCCATTTTGAGCTAGTACTACATTTACATTCTAGCCTCGAGAAGAAAAATGGAACAACGAGGAAAGGGTGAGCTCAACTAGCCCGATAAAGAATGTTATGACTAAGATAATATACAACAAATTATCGTTAGTCTCAGCGAGGGAAAAAATCGATAGAATCTGATAGGCTGACAAGTTTGAGATCAATATTAGCAATTGAAATAATAATTCATAGAAGAGTTACGTAGAGAATGAAATCTCTATAATCTATGAAT
The DNA here is from genome assembly GCA_020205615.1 of Panax quinquefolius. Lineage (NCBI taxonomy): Eukaryota > Viridiplantae > Streptophyta > Magnoliopsida > Apiales > Araliaceae > Panax > Panax quinquefolius. The sequence goes on along the minus strand of CM035158.1, from coordinate 117,781,139 downwards.
TTAACGGTCCATCATCGATATTTTATCCATGTAACATCAATCGATAACATCTCAATCAAATATATTAAGATATCGAATCAAATATTCATCAACTTTTGTTCTCTAAAAGGCGAAGATATTCATCGATCGGTCGTATTCATCTAAACTTTTTTGTTCATCTTTGCACTAAAGGCGAAAGATATTCATCGATCGGTCGTATTCATTTTAAACACTGTTCATCTTTTTGCACTACTGGCGAAGATATTCTTGAAATCATTCATCTTTGCCTTCTGGGCGAAGATATTCAATAATATCATCATTTAAGGCGAGGATGATGAAAATATTTTAAAGAAAGCGAATCGATTGAAACAAAATGGACAAGGATTAAGGATTAAGGATGCGTACTTTGTTTTATCCGTATCCAAAAATACCTCAAAAATAATCGTAGTGGTGTAAAATTGAGAATGATCAAAACATGGATCTGATCAAAGCTAGTATCGAATAGATATTTTAGGCGAAAGAAAAAATTTTCATTTTTAGGTGAATAGTCTTTAAATATTCGTGAATAGTCAAGTATCGTGAATAGTCTTAGTATCGTGAATAGTAACTCAAACGCGAAAGATAGAAATTCCAAAAAAAAACATCTTCACGCCGTGAATAGTACTTTCGTGAATAGTAACTCGTGAATAGTAACTCATGAATAGTAACTTCGTGAATAGTAACTCATGAATAGTAACTTGAGCATGAAAAAGTTCAAATTTGATAAAAACTTGGATCGATATTTCGGCGTAATGATATTGAAGAAATAATATCATTTGAAAAAATAACATCCCTTACCTCGAAGAATCGGTACCGGAAGGAAGGTAGGAAGTGATCTTTGAATGAAACTTATGTCTTGACAACAACTCTCAAAGTATCTAAATACTCACAAAATACGCTCGATAATATAGAGAAAGAGAAAACTTTGTTTACGGTGTGATTTTCAATTCTAACTTAGCCCTCTATTTATAGGAAAATGTTAGCCGGCCAAAGCGGACTTGACTTCTTTACACGATGGCTTTACACGCTTCTATTGCCACCCACCACATTTGAAATAAAATTCAGCACATTTTTCACCAACCACAAGTGGGGCCCACTCGATTCTAAATTTTCCACCAAAATCAATTATAAACCTAATTTAAGAATCAGACACCTCTTAAAATTCACAACAAATCATTACGTGCATTTTTAACGGTTCAAAATTTGTGGACATATACTCGACTTATGTATGTATAACATATCCAAAAATTACCACGATCAGCGGTGGGATTAAAAATTATAACCCATGATATATCTGAAAACCACGATTTGATTTTTAATACCTCGATCAGATAAAATCTTGATAAAACACCTCGACATTAATTCCTTCATTAATAACCACATAAATAAATCCATCATTTATATTCATATAAAATAAATATTTCCTTATCATATGAATCGATAATTAATTATTCACAAATAATATTACGAGAATCACATTTATAATGACGGTAGTTCCCGAGGAAAGGGGCTTTCGATAAGGATCTCTCTTCTTGGCCTTGGTATGATTAGGTGACCAAACCTCTCTTTAAACGAGAACTTTCTAGACATTGCCAATAATGTTATCTAATAATATTATTCAAATAATATGAATTATTGATCGATAATGGGAAATCTTGTGCGATGACAATTATTGAAACAATGATAATATAAAATATCAATATGACAATTATTGAATCGATAAAATAAAATATTGAGCGGTAACTCTTGTGAAAATTATTGAGTAGTGCCTTCTTACGTAAGGATCGATAATTCAACAATCTTGCATGCGATCTGGGTGTCTTCTTTGTGCGACCGCAGCGTATTCTTTGTATTTTAACCATAGGGTATTCAGCGGTCTTCTTAACGGTAACAACTTCTGTGGTTATTTATAACGACTTAACTTTGTCGTTTTCCTCATCGATCGCTTTCAGTTATGGGGCCCCATGCATTTTGCTTGTGGTCGTACGAATATTCGAAATTCGATCTGAATATTCCACGACGAAGCGAATATTCCAAAGCAAAAATGAATATTTTATAACCACTTGCTTATTTTGAAATATTTGCGTATTTAACCCATAACTATCCACATTAATCAAATCAACCCTTCTTATTTCAAAATAATAAATAAAGGAAATTCCTTTTATTTAAAAAAATGATATTTTTCTCCCATTGGGTAGGGTATATTGGGCTTACTCTTTTAATTAATCTATTGAGCTTTTTTATTATTGAACCATGAAAGTCTTTAAGCCCGAGTTATCTTATTATTTTCATTTCGACTTATAAGGCCGGATTGGTCCGATGGGTCGATCCTTTGGACATTTTAATATCTATTATTTTGACTTTGATGATGAAAAAAGCATGACGGTTGACTAGAGAACCTGCCATGCATTAATGTGGATGGGATTATAACCGGCCGGCGGTGGGAACAGTGACCAGAAAGCAGTGGATAAACTATATGCAGTTGGTGGATCCCATCAGATCAAGGGGGTGTGTCAGGTAATAGTGGGTGGCACTGTAATCCAGGAGGATAAGATATAACTTAGCAAGGAAGTCTTCACAAAGAGGTACGCTCTAATAAACTTCTTCATTCATAATCAAATATACACAAAAGATTTATTATTATCTCTCTCTCAATACACTAGGCGATAGCCTCCATTTTGATAAACCTTGTGAACACGTTTATTGACTCTCACGCCTGAGCTATCCCCCGACGGAACCACCGTCAAGCTTGTGGTATTTATCGTGTTTCTTGTCTGCGAGGATCGAGGCGTCTTACGTGCTTGGGACGCGAAGAGGATCTTGACGTTAACATTGGCGCTAGAAGGAGGGCTTTTTTCAATCATAATTGTTTAACTTACTTTGGAAGATGATGAGGAGTAGAGATGGTACACACGAAGAGGCGGCGATGGTCGTTAGTTCATCATCGCCTCGTATTTGAGAAAGGACCGTGCGGGTCCTTCTAAAAGTGCTCACGAAAGCACGGCCTCTAAACCACAACTCAGGAGAACTTCGTCCAAGATCCGTGGTGGAGCAGACGGAAGTTGGTTTCAACGCCGATAAGGCGTGATCGATCGGGTGGACGGGTAGAAAGGCTCACAGACCGGGACTCATCGTAGAAGTGGTCAAGAAGATGTGAGCTGCCAAGTTGGCGAGGATGTAGCAAGCGAGATAAGGCTTTGGAGGTTCTATTAAAACAAAGGAAGAGATAGCCGAACGAGATGCTTGGGTGGATGAGTTGAGGATGAAGCATCTAGCCATGTTCATTCAAAGGACGGAGTAGGTATAAGGAGATACCCCGTCGGAAGGGTAAGGGCGGAACATTACATGACATGTGTATGCAGAGATCGTTCTCACATGATAGAAGGAGATCAAGAAGCGAGAACACCTTAGCCTCGAAGAAGGCAGCGATGGTCGTTGGTTCATTTGCATCGCGACGATGAAAGACGAAGAAGCGGTCGAGAGAAATCGTGCGAGAAACCCGAAGGGAGAGTACCAAACACAACCGTTCTCATCATGAGGATGAGATTATACACCCCTAGTAGATCAAGAAGTCCCCAAGAAGCGTTGGGATCGGCGAGGGTAGGTCGATCCATTCCAAGGCCTAACGTCGCTCAAGAGAAGGAAATCTCTTCACAACCGAAGGTGTTGATTTTCCACAGTGAAGGAGTTGAAAGAACTCAAAAGCAGTTATTTGAGGTCCAACAAGGTGAAAGACACTCTCTGGAAAGAAGGCGCCCCTTTTTTCGCCGATATTCTCAAGGAGAAAGGCGGATATTACCAAAAAGTTGCCTCGTATGGAAAGCTATGATGGGTCGAGAGATCCTTTATGACCATAGTCGCTGCTCAAGCGTTTGGCCAAAATTTAATGGATTACTATGACTTCACCGATCTTGCCAAGTGTCACACTTTTGTCACGACGTTGAGAAAAGGCGCCAAGACAATGGATGGGGACTTTACCATCGGATTCGATTTTCTCGTGGAGTCGAGCTTTGTGATAAGTTCCACGATTGCGTTTTGGAAGCATGAAGAAAGGGAAAACCTACTGAGGCTCTTTAGCATGCAGATCCGCCGGTTCACCAATGAATCTTTTTAGGCCAATATGTAAAAGATTTAGGGAAGCGATTCAATCGGTGTCGGACCTAATGATCTCCAAGTGTTGGTTTGTTCCGAATGGGCTAGATCTGGTTAAATCGGAGAAATTGGTAAAGAAGTTGATGTTTCATCATCCGAAAAGCCTAGCAGAAGCCTTTGACAAGGCAGAAGGCTATATTGTTGTAGAAGAGGCTATGAATAGTCTGAAAAATCCTTCTCTGAACCAATTAAAGGAGGTAGAGGTTCCCAAGACTGATGTTGATCAGAGAAGAGTGGGGGGGTACAACCAAGGAGCAGAAGGTAGTTCGAAGAAGTACAATAACTCGTGGCGACAAGGCAGCAGTCGCACACCTGTTTCTACCCCGAAGGTTAATAAGGTCTACACCCAATTGAATACGGAAAGGTCGATAATTTTGGATCAGATCAGAAACCAGCCTTTCTTTGAGCCACCTCGTGATAATTACAGGACGGGACACGGCAACCCTCGTAAATACTGTGGTTATCATCAAGCTGCTGGTCATGACACTAATGAGTGTTGTAATTTAAAGGATTTTGTGGATAGCAAGATTAAAAGCGAACTGGCGATTACGTGATGTGGTGAGAAGGACCGCTTGAGGTCAATTGAGGTTATCAATCGTACCGTTCAAACGGTTCAAGCACCACCCATTCAAAATGCTCCAATACCACCGCCAAGGCAAGTCGTTGATGTAATAACTGGTGGGTCTGTTGGGAAGTTAGTAGGGAAGAAGAGAAGGGCTTATCTTGATTCGGTCATGTCGGATGATGCTACTCAAGATTGATGACCTTTTCCGGAAATCCATATATCATTTACGGATGCGGATTATCCTTCGGAGCCCATCGAACCGCATGAAGGGGCATTGGTGATCACAGCGCAAGTAGGCTCGGTGGATGTGAAACGCATGATGATAGATAACGGATCTTCGGTGGACATTCTTTATGCCCATGCTTACCAGAGGATGCATCTCGATGGGCACAAAATGGAGGTCGGACAGGAGGCTCCTCTATATGGTTTTGTGACGAATTTCCGCCAAAGTTGCGAGCACTATTGAACTCCGGTTATCTTCTTGCACTTACGGCCCTCGGCAGTAGAGATAACGTGTAAATTTATGTTTTGCATATGGATTCTACCTACAACGCCATTCAGGAAGACCTACGTTGACACTTTTAAGTCATGACCTCCATCCCACATTTCAAAATCAAATTCCCCACGGCGCATGGAGTAGGAGAGGTGGTGGGTGACTTAGACCTGGCGAGGCGATGTTATCGGAATGCTGTTATTTCATCCGGAATGGGGTCGAGAAATGTAAAAGACGATGGCAATTGAGATCAAACCCTTCACCAAGAGCGGCTTCGTAACCATTGGTAATCCCTGCTGGAGGGCGGAGGAGATTGAGTTGGTCACCTGAAAGCTTTGACAAGGCGGTGAGGATTGGTTCAGTCTGCAGAACCTCTTCTGGACAAATCTTATGGAACTCTTACGATGTTATCTTTGATATTTTTGCATGGGAGCCACAAGACATGCACGGAGTTAGCCGAAGGTTCTTTGAGCATAAATCGGAGATAAATCCTTGAAGAAGCGATTCGTCGAAGAGGCGGATATTTGCTCCAAGAGCGACAGAAGATCATCGATGAGGAGGTTGCGAAATTACTAGGCTATTTGACTTCAACTACGAGATTGATTACCCGAATGGATAAAGAATGTGGTGTTGGTGTGCGAAGCGAGAATGGAAAGTGGCGGGTTTGCATCGACTACACCGATCTCAACAAGACTTGTCAGAAGGACTTTATCCTCTACCCCATATCGATCATTTCATCGATGCCACTTCGGTATGCATTACTAAGTTTTATGGATGCTTTTTCAAGGTTATCATCAAATATCCATGTGCAAGAGAAGACATTCCAAAGAGCAGCGTTCATTACACACCGTTCGGTGTATGCCTACAAAAAAATGACTTTTGGCCTCATAAATGCTGGAGCTACCTACCAAAGGATGATGAACTTCATCTTCGATAAGCAGCTGGGGAGGAACATAGAAGTTTATGTAGATAACATGATCGTAAAGAGTATGCAGATTCATAAGCATTTGGATGACCTGGAGGAATGCTTTTAGACTGTTCGTTATCGTCAATTGAGACTCAATCCGGCCAAATGTACTTTCGGCCTCGGTGCTGAAAAGTTTCTAGGTTACCTGGTCAGTCAGAGGGGCATCGAGGCCAATCCGAAGAAGATCCAGGCCATTCTTGACATGAAGACTCCTCAGTCATTCAAGGACGTCCAGCGTCTGACTGGTAGAATTGCTGCTTTGAGGAGGTTCGTCGCCAAATCTGCGGAGAGATGCCTTCCTTTCTTTGACACATTGAAAGGACCGAAGAATGCGAAGACGTTCCAGTGGACTTCGGAGTGTGAAGACGCCTTCCAAGGCATAAAGACATATCTGTCTTCTGCTCCTTTATTGGTAAAGTTCGCCCAATGAGAGACCTTATATTTATACCTTGTAGCAAGTTCATTGGCGGTTGGAGGCGGTGTTGGTTGGGAGATCGTGTGAAGCAAAGATCCGAATTCTATTATGTCGACCACGCCCTACGAGATCTTTGAAACCCGGTATCCAAATATTGAGAAATTTGCCTTTGCTTTAATAATTGCCAGTAGAAAGCTTCGACAATATTTTAAAGGTCGACTCCTGGTCGTCTACACGAATCAGCCATTGAAGAAGGTGATGGGCAAGCCAGAGGTCTCGAGCGGACTAGCGGCGTGGACTATGGAGTTATCGATTTTTTATCGAGTATCATCCCCGAAACGCCATTAAAGGCGAATACGGCCGACTTTATGGTAGAATGCTGTTCTCACCGAAGCGGATGCGAGTTGCTAAGTTGAATCTTCCGATCGAGGCAATGGCGTTCTTCAACAGGTCGGAAAGCGTGGGACGCTGTATGCAGATAGATCTCCACGATGATTGTTAGTGGAGCGGGAATTATCTTAATAAGTCCGGAAGGGTTCAAGTCCAAAGAATATCGATTCTCGTTTAAGCGTTAAACAACAAATTTGAATACTGAAGCGGTGTTAGCAGTGTCCGATTAGCGAAGAAGTCTCGAAGTCTAACAGTTGATTATCTATAGTGATTCTCGGTTGGTCGTTAAAGCGATTTGTGGAGATTATGAAGCTCGTGGGACCGAATGATCAAATATCTGGCGGAATTAAGAGACCAACTTCAATATTTCGCTTGTATGAGTTTGAGTATAGAGCGTAATGACAATTCTATTCTTAGATGCATTGTCAAAGTTCGCCTACTCTGATGCGAGATGTTTTTCATGGATCGGTATATTTGGAAGTTTTTTACGTGACAAGTGTTCAAAGACGAAGCGTTGATGTGTATCGAAAGCGATCTAGGCATTGGATGACCCCTACATCGAGTATTTGGCGGATGGCGTCCTCCTTCCGGATCGAGATCTTGGCAAAGAAGATTAAGTACAAGAGTGCCAATTTTAGTCTTATTGATGGGGATCTCTATCGATTGGCATTTTCTTCACCTTTGTTGAAATGTTTGGTTCCGTCCAGAAGTCGAAAGTATGCTCTTGGGAGGTTCATGAAGGTATTGCGGTGATCATATGGTACGCCAAGTCTTTGGCTCATAAAGTACTTCGACAAGGATACTATTGGCCTACAATTTTCAAAGAAGCTACAGAGAATACGCCAAGAAATATGAAAATGTCACTCAATAGTTCGATCCACATCACCGCCGGAAGAAGCTATACTCGATTTTATCTCCTATACCTTCATTTGTCTGGGGGGTGGATATATTGGGACCAATTACCAAAGCTAAAGGTCGTTAGCTTCACATAATTCTTTATTGATTATATGACTAAGTGGGTAGAGGCAAAACCACTTGATCAATAACGAACAGAGTGCCTAAAGTTTATAAAAGATTCTGTGGTGTTTCGCCGGGATCCCTAAGGTATTGATATGGGATAACGGACGCTTGATTCGTGGGTTCAAAATTTGAAGAATTTTTGAATGATCCGGGATTCAACACAAGAAGACTTCGTGGCTCATCCACAAATCGAATGGGCAAGTCGAGGTGACCAAATGACGCTTGAAGCGGAATCAGCGTAGATTGGATGAAGTTAAGGGGAGATGGCGGAAGAATTTACGAGCGTCTTTGTGGGCACCAGAACTACACCAAGGACTACTACGGGATTCGCCCTTAGATTGGCCTATGGTAATCGATGCCTTAGTCCCCGTCGAAATCGGATCTCAAGTCTTGGGTAAGTCAATTCAAAGAAATCTACAACGACGAAGGAGGGTGAAAGTTAACTTGGACCTGCTAGACGAAGTCAGAGAGGAAGCTTTGCTCAAATTAGCTGCTTATCAACGAAGGGTGGCCAAACATTACAACAAAGGGGTCAAACTTCGTAGATTCGAAGTAGGAGACTTCATCCTTAGAGAAGCCGAAGCTTCTACGCCTCAAAACACAGGAAAGCTAATGCCGAATTGGGAAGGGCCATATGAAGTGATCGAAGTACCAAAGCCAGGTACTTATCGGTTAAAGGCACTCGATGGTTCCGAGATCAAGAATACTTGGCATGCTGGCAGGCTTCGGAAATATTTTCAATAAAGATTAAGTCAGTTTATCGGAAGTCTGTACACGATTATTCGTTATTAATAAAAGGTTACTTTTTCATAATTGATCCTGGTCCTATTTTGTCCTAAGGTCACTATGGTGTAAGGAGGTATGGTAGGACTCGCTGGCCATTCGATGGTAGCCCAAGGTCCTTTTGATCCTATATTGATCTTATCAGGGTGGTAAGTCAATGGTCACTGGTCCTATTTTGTCCTAAGGTCACTATGGTGTAAGGAGGTATGGTAGGACTCGCTGGCCATTCGATGGTAGCCCAAGGTCCTTTTGATCCTATATTGATCTTATCAGGGTGGTAAGTCAATGGTCACTATTGATCCTTATATCTTGGTCCTTATATACTTGTTCTACCCCGAGTGGTAAGCAAGATTCTGATGGTGTAAGGAGGATCAGCCAAATTTACCTCTCACACACGATCGATCTCACTCTTTCTGCATCATGAGTATATATTGCTTTATTTTGTTTAAGTGTTGAGTTCAGTTCATTCAGTTCAGTTAAGTTGAATCCTGTCCGTAAAATTCAATTCACTTCATTTCATTAATTAACCGTTATATCCCATATCCGATTCACTAGTTGGGTTGAATTTTATTGATCTTTGAATTATTGACAAGAAATTGATCAAAACAGAAGTCATAATCAAGACAGTTAAAGATTTATCAATAATATAAAACACTCATTCATTCAAGTCAATCATAAATTAATTACATGAACATAAGAAGCTTAAAGTAGTTAAATTATTACATAGAACAAAAACAGGACAGACATTCAGACACCGCCTTCATCATCGGAGTTGAGCAATGCCGGGTCCAACTGAGCAGCCGATAGCTTTTCTTTTCCTCGCTCTCGTGATCTTCATACCCTCCGAATATACCTTCATTATTTCAAAGATTAAGTTCGTCTGAGAGTCCTCGTAGTCCGCTTTGAATCTGCTTGGGAGCTCTTGATCGGAAGAGGCCCCGAATCCCTCAAGATCCTTTATTTGTGGTGGTCAGCTTGTGGCGTTTGGCCTTATGCTGTTTGCCGTGCTTCGTCTTGAGCCTTAATCTCGGCCTCACCAAGTTGTATGACTAAGCTTGGTTGGTCAAGAAAACTCCTCATTTTTTGCCTTGAGAGTAGTTTTCTTAAACCAAACCAGTGTTCGTGTCGATCGAGTTTGTTGGTCGCGGCTTGATGTGACCAACCCATCCCTCGTGGCCCTTAATTCGTCATCATCGATGTCTTCAAATCCATCCTAGCCCGATCTAATTACATTTGAAGACCGTTGATGGTATGAAAAGCATCTTCACGACCTCTCTCTCGGTCAAGGTCGATTTCAACATATTTATCTCTTGTCTCATGAAATCTTCCTCGGCTCTCCATTTATGTGTCTCGGGGACTTGATCGTCCAAGATGCATTAGCTGCATATTTTCAAAATATTCAAGTCAAATGTCCAAATATTCAAAGGAAAATAGAGATATAGAGGAAGAAGAGATTGTTATTTACCTTAGCTAAATAGCTCATCCCCTCATCGAGAAGATTTTCGTCCAGATGATCACCGAAGCCGGTGGTCGTCGATTGTTCAACGAAAGCTCAAGAGGTCGAAGGGAAGTTGGCGTTGAACACAGGCCATAGGGTCCGGAGATCCCATGACCTCGGCATGGTAACTCGACCGAGGGACAAGGTCGTTCGGGAGAAGTCTCGGCCTTCGGAGAGAGAGTGGCTGCATTCGGGAGGGTAGGGTCTGCATGTATGGTTTCCGCCAGGGAGATTTATTTGGGGTGGGTCCTTTGGGTGTTGAAGCGAAGCGAACTCGGATGGCTATCGAGAGTCGTTTCCTCTTCTGGATAAGCGTCGGAATCCCTTCGTCCTGGTCACCGTCCTCTTCAATCTGTATTTCTACAGGGGGCACGAAGGGTGGGATGACCGAAGACTGAGGAACCCTGAGTTCTTCGACAGTTAGAGGGGTTATTTTTGTTTTTAATTTTTTGGTCCGAAGTATATTTCTTCGATCAGGGCGATCAAGTAAACCGCCTGGTCGAGGAATGGTTCTGGGGGTTGGATCTATTTCTGGTGTGGATTCGGGAGGGGTGACAAGAGGGCCTGACCTGGGTTTTCTGGTAGCTCTCTCTTACATCGAGGATGAAGGGTCTCTTCTGGTATGAGAACCTCTTCGGCCTCTGCTTCTTCGTTGAAATTCATCCGTATGAATTTCTAGGGTTGAGTTCGACCTCGGGAGTAGCTTGATTAGTATAGTCTCGCCGACTCAAGACTTCCGGATAAAAAAATCTTCAAACTCCTTTATTTCTAAGGAGCTCTGGATTCGATCAAAGATCTTGCATAAATCAAACAATTCTATGTTAAAATTATGTATCATACAATATTTTCAAAATATATATATATGTGAAATAGTATTATTTACACTTATGGTCATACAACCATGCCACGCTTGAGAGAGTCAAGTATTTCCACTCTTCCATAAGGAAGTTGTCGAATAGTTCCATCATTTCCACTTCCGTTCTTTGAAATGTCTCCAAAGTCGCAGAGATATCTTTTCGTCGAGTTGCCCGGTTCGGTAGAGTGAAGAAATCTAGGGGCCTTTGACGAAGAACCATTTCTCGTGCCATCCCCTATTGCTTTCGAAGGGTGTTCACCGATGAACGTCTGTCGAATTTTTCTCCGGACTTGGAGAATGCTTGTTAAGGGCCTTGAACCCCTTCTCCTGGATTGTACTATTTTTATATGCGGTGAAGAAGAAGTCGGGGAGGCTCGATGCCCAATTCATGGCAGAAGGCCACGAAGGCCAGAATGTGAATGTAGGAGTTTGGCACCAATTGTGAAAACCCCACACCCAGAAACCCCAGTAGAGTCACTATAAAGATGTGTAGGGGAAAACGAACCCCCTTCTCCAAGAAGGTCTTGGGACGTAGTCCAACCTTCAGTAGTTGGTACATCTTTTTTCACCGCATCGGGTACCCTGATTGCATGGGTATCCGGAATGTGGAACCGAGATCGAACCCTCTTTAGTTCAACCTCAGTTATGATAGAAGGAGTGTTGGCATGAGAGAAGCGGTCCGTACTCCTGTAGTATTCAGAGGGGGTTTTTGGAGTTTTCGACTTAGGATTCGCGCTTGTAGTTCCTTCATGAGGGTTGGGGTTTGGTGGAACCACTGTGATTGGTGTTACTAGTATTGGGGAACTTTGTTCAGAGTTGTGAGAAGCCATTTGTGACGATTTGCAGAGAAGGATCAGAAAGTTTAGAAGGCGCTCGAATTTCAAATGAACAGGTAAAACTGTCAAATTTGGTAAAGTTATCCTTTTATACTGACGGTTACACGGTGTTCAAGGCTGCTACATTAAATGTTAGTAATAATTTGGAATTTGAATGGGAAGCGTCCGGTCTCGGGTCCAGATATTTAATGGATAGGGCCTTTCTTATTTGGGCCTTTGATCTCCTTTCATCTCATTTCGTGAGCAATAACCGGGTACATTTAAATTACTTCTTATTATTGATTTTCAGTAAAATATCATGGACTATTTTTAGTTTTCTATTAAACATTCTGTTCAACAAAAAACTAGGGGGCAATGTTGGGTCATGATATTTTCTCCCATTGGGCCGGATATATTGGGCTTACTCTTTTAATTAATCTATTGGGCTTTTATTATTGAACCATGAAAGTCTTTAAGCCCAGTTATCTTATTATTTTCATTCTGACTTATAAGACCGGGTCGGTCCAGTGGGTCGATCCTTTGGACATTTTAATATCTATTATTTTGACTTGCAATGATGAAAAAGCATGACGGTTGACTAGAGAACCTGCCATGCATTAATGTGGATGGGATTATAACCCGTGGCGGTGGGGAACGATGACTGTAAAGTTAAAGTGGATAAACTATATGCAGTCGGTGGATCCCATCAGATCAAGAGGGTGTGTCAGGTAATAGTGGGTGGCACTGTAATCCAAGAGGATAAGATATAACTTAACAAGGAAGTCTTCACAAAGAGGTACGCTCTAATACACTTCTTCATTCATAATCAAATATACACAAAAGATTTATTATTATCTCTCTCTCAATACACTAGGCGATAGCCTCCATTTTGATAAACCTTGTGAACACGTTTAATGACTCTCACGCCTGAGCTATCCCCCGACAGAACCGCCGTCAAGCTTGTGGTATTTATCGTGTTTACTGTGCAGGATCAGGGCGTCTTACGTGATTGGGATGCGGCAGAGGATCTTGGCGTTAACACTCACGTTATATTATGTTATCTTTGGCTTACGTGCATAGATGAACTTAGTATGATTATGACCAGGGATCATTCGGTATAATCATGGCTTGATATAAATGATGTGACAAAAGTCCTCAGTGGCCTGTAATGCACTGATGGATAGTTTTTGATATGATTATGACCAGGGGTGATTTGGTATAGTCATGACCATTGATAATTTGATGAAAATCCTTGACGCGTGGTACATGGATGATTAGATATTGTGGTTTATTCATTAAACCGAGTCTTAGTGATAAAATTGATGAAAACCTTTTAAAACCTAAAAGATAGTAGACTTTATTTTCTACTTGACTCTTTTAATGGATTGCATATTCAGCCGCAGATTAAATTGGTTGTCTATTGTATTTTATCGGTTTAACATTGTTGAAGACTATTGATAATTTATTACGCATTATCTTAGTCATAATATTTCTTCTTGGGCTAGTTGAGCTCACCCTTTCTTTCCACCGTTCTCTTCGGAAATGAGAATATATTTGGGACGAGTTGGGGGAACGCAGTGATGGTCTTGAAGATAGCATTAGTAGTCCTCACTATTCTCGTGAAATAGTGTGATAATAATTGTAATGAGGACTCCTTGAGTATGGATATTGTCTAAATGACAATATTCCTATTAGAACTCTCGGTTTATGTATTGTCGTATGTATGTTACTGACGGATGTATAATTAAGTTTGTATTTGAATTTATGTACCATGTAAGTGGAAACCCAAGATGGGTGACGTATACCTAATTTTGGGGGCGTCACAGTTGGTATTAGATCTTAGGGATATGATCCCCGGCTAAGATGTGAGAATAGTACTAGAGGGGAGAGAGACGGGGAATACCTTTGGCTAGTATGACCTACTAAGTTTATTTGGTATTTGATTGGTCGGTCGAGAGTATAGTGATAATATGTTGCATGTCAATTAACCCTTATTTTGTGGTAGTGTTTGAAAATGGCATCCGAGAATGTTGAGAATAGCAATGGAGCACGTGGAGGCTGTTGATTCTCCACGAGATCAATAATCGAGGACAATGTGCAACGGATGGCGATAATCCTCCTGTAAACAACAACATCGATCAATTGATGAACGACCAGACGTTTAAGAGATTTTTAGAATTCATGCAACATCATCGAAAAGCGACTCACATCCAAAAACGTGGGGTGGAAACACGGAAAACTCTCGGGCGGTCACCGCTAAACAATTCAAGAGCTGGGACCACCGGAGTTTAAGGGAGACCAAAATCACTTCTTCAAGCGGAAGCATGGATAAAGCAGATTACCAAGATATTTGATGTCTTGGGATGCTCAGAAGAGCAAAAGGTTCCCTTTGCCGCCTTTTTATGTTCATGCGGAAGCGATTCATTGGTGGGAATCAGAAGCGTACTCAACTTCTTGTCTTGAAGATATCTTGGGAGAAGTTCCAGGAGTCATTCAACGACAAATACTTTCCTAAAAGTATTAGCCACATGAAGGAGGTGGAGTTTATCAAGTTGGAACAAAACAATATGACCGTGTCGCAATACGAGGCAAAATTTATGAGTTATCACCATTTCGTCCCACTTGGTGGAAAATGAAGAGAGAATGGCGCGAATGTTTTAAGAGGTTTGAAAGCCGGAGATATCGTCAACATCTTATTTCTCATAAACTATGTTTTTATTGAGATGTTGTAAATAGGGCTCGATTAGTGGTAGCGATAACGAGTCAAGCAAGAACTAAAAAGAGAAGCGTAAGCAAAATTATAATACCAAATGGTAGTAGTCATCGGGTTGCCATAACAAAGCATGGAGGGAATCAACGGGCGGATATGGTAACCACTTCGGTGGTAATCAAGGCCAAAACAATAAGAATGAACATTTCAAGAAAAGGAGATTCAACAATGATGGAAAGAGCGTCAAAGACCAAAGACCGTTGTTAAGGAAGGAGAAAGACCACCTATCATATGCTTCAAATGCGGAGGAGAGGACACATCATCCGAATGCTGGCCACGTGCAAAAAAAGTATGTTATAATTATGGAAGAAAAGGTCACTTAGCTCGATTTTTGTCGTTCATCAAGACAAAATCAACTAGGATGGAGGAACCAAAGGTTGTCCCGGATAAACCAAAGCCGGTAGTTTAGAGAAGCGTTTTTTTTCTCGTGACGAGGAACCCGAATAAAATTATCACGGGTAAGTTAATCATAAGCTCTTTGCGAAGTCTATACCGTGTTAGATATCGATTCTACCCACTCTTTTATTTCACCTAGTTGTGTTCAACGTTTAAATTTGACTCAAGAAGTTAAACTTTGACTTATTGGTTGAAACTTCGTTAGTAGGAGCCTTCGTTATCGCTTAATATTTTAAATCTTGTTTGATTCAAATAAACATTTTCACGTAATACTGTCGATCTTATCTTTTTGAAAATATTTGCCTTTGATGTGATTTTAGGAATCAATTGGTTAACTACTCATCATGCTTTTCGTAAGGTTGTTAGCTTTTATATTCATAACCAACTTGTTGTGTGAATTCAAGTAACCAAACTACTAAAGTCAATTATTGTCATATCAAGCCATAAGTAAAGAACCCCGAACCTTTCGTTGTTGACTTCCTTGTGTGGAATGCACGAAAGCCGACTTTTCAGTGGCTTACATCGTGAATGAAGATGGCAAGTTTATAGGTATCATTGTGAGGTGCTATCTAGGTTAAGGGATAGAAGTCACAGTTGGTATCAATGTGACGTACTATCCAAGTCTTGGATGAGAGTCACAGTTTTGAATGATATTTCTATTATTAATAAATTTCTTGAAGACTTCTTAGTCTACTTAGAGCGTGAAATCAAATTTTTTATTGACCCCAGTACAAAACCCATTTCTTAAACCCTCAAATATTTCTTCAACTAAAATGAACAGTTTACGTGGTTTATGATGAAAGTCATAATAAAAGCATTGGACTAATGAAAATTATGGGTATACGTGGTATTAGTAAGTGTTATGATGAGTTATGTTGGTTAATATGTGAAAACATGAAAGTTTCTTAAAAATCACAAGGAGTTAAAAACCAGATTTTGGTGAAAAACGTAACATGAAATTCAATTGACCATATCTCCTATTATATTTTGAATTTTTGAGTGTGGTCAAGTCCTAGAGTTAGATCTATGAGTTACCTAACTAATCCAAGTGGAATTACTGGAAAAGGTGTTGTAGATTTTTGTGTGGACTGATTTTAGCAAAGGAGTGCAAAGCTGCAAAAACCGAAAAAGCTACTGCCATGATTTTAGAGGGCTGTTTCGGCCACTTAAATTATGAGAAAAATTCTGGCCTTTTGGGACATGAAAGTGTATGGTATAAAGTACCTCCTGTCCAAAAAATGAGCTCATTCTCGACTTAAAATGAGCAAGTTATGACTATTTCAATATTTAGGTTTTTTCGACAAAAAATGCTATAACCCGGAGTTCTATAACTCCGATGACCATGAAATTTAAACTGGAAGCTCATGTTAACATATGTAAGATTCTGCCAAGATTTGGGAATTTTGGAGTTAAACTCGAGGTAGCTAATTTCTTAAGGAATTAATTAGAAATTGATTTTTGAAAATAGTAAATGAATTTTAAAATTTCGAGAAAAATATATTTTCATTATGGGACTATATTATGCTAAATCCCAGAAAAGAAATATTTTTGGGACTGATTTGGTATTTTCATGAAAATAGTTTAATTACTGAACATATGAGTTAAATATGTTATGTGAAGTAACAAAGTTGAAAATAGGATTTTATGGCTAGAGAATCCTATATAGTAGTATATATATATTTTTTTGAGGATTTGATAATTGGTGATGATATCTTATGAGTATGGCATTTTGAATGATTAAATGCATTATATGGTAAAAGCGTAAACAATTGAGATAAATTATTTATAAATTTCTAAGTGATTAAAATATTGTTATAATATTAATGATATTAGATTATGAGATTATTAAGTGATTGATAACATGGGGATATTCTTGAATCCTGGATAAATTATATTATAAATGTTTAATATTTATCCTTTATCTCATTTGATTGATTCTTTATATCATTATCCTCATGCTTATATTATGTTGAAAGTCATACGTGGCTCTGTAGTGTATAGATGGACTTGGTATGATTATGACTGAGGATTATTCGGTATAATCATAACCGTAATTGAAAACACGATTATCTTTGGCCGTAGTGCATGGATAATTTGTGGTCGTGATACAAATGAATACACGATTATCTTTGGTCGTAGTGCATGGATAATTTGTGGTCGTGATACTAATGAATACACGATTATCTTTGTCCGTAGTGCATGGATAATTTGTGGTCGTGATACTAATGAATACACGATTATCTTTGGCCTTAGTGCATGGATAATTTGTGGTCGTGATACTAATGAATACACGATTATCTTTGGCCGTAGTGCATGGATAATTTGTGGTCGTGATACTAATGAATACACGATTATCTTTGGCCGTAGTGCATGGATAATTTGTGGTCGTGATCTTAATGAATACACGATTATCTTTGGTCGAGTAGTGACGTAGTGCATGGATAATTCGTGGTCGTGATAATAAAGAATATCCTTGGCTCAGTAGTGCGGGGATGATTCGATGATGTGGATTAATTATTGAGTTGAGTCTCAAAGAATGAAATATTAATTCATGAATGTGGTAAAAGTCATCTTTTCGCCGTAGTACATTGATGGACTTGGTATGATTATGACCCGATGTGGACGCCCCAAAATAGGTATACATCACCCATTCGAGTTGTCAATACATGATGCACGTAAACAACTACAACTTTATTATTACAACAAGAAAGCGTGAGTTTAAATACAAATATTATCTTCAGACAATATCTATACTCAAATAAATCCTCATCACATTTATTGATACATTATTTTACAAAATGGTGAAGACTACTAAACAACTCTCTCTAGAACCTTCATTCCATACCTCACTGCTACTTCTTTTATATTCTCGCCTCGATAAAAATGGAACAAAAAGGAAAGGGTGAGCTCAACTAGTTTCAATAAAGAATATTATGACTAAGATAATATACAACAAATTATCGTTAGTCTTCAACAGGAAAAATCTAATAGAATACAATAGACAACAAATTTTAAATCAATATTTAATGAAATAATAATTCATTAGAAGAGTTAAGTAGAGAATACAAACTACTATCTTCCATGTATGAATTTAAAAGTTCATCGCTCATCTTTTATCCTCGTAACATCAATCAATATATATCTCGAATCACATATTCATCTTTGCACTACTGAGCCAAAGATATTCATCGATTTGTCGTGTTCATCTAAACACTGCTCATCTTTGCACTACTGAGCCAAAGATATTCTTCGAAATCATTCATCTTTGCACTCTGAGCCAAAGATATTCCATAATATCATCATTTAAGAAGAAGATGATGAAAAATATTTTAAAAAAGCGAATCCGGTGAAACAAAATGACAAGGATTAAGGATTAAGGATTAAGGATTCGTACTTTGTTTTATTCACGCCCAAAAATACCTCAAAAATAATCGCAGTGGTGTAAAATTCAAGAATGATCAAAACATGGATACAATCAAAGCTAGTATCCAAAATAGATATTTTGAATAAAAGAAAAATTTTCATTTTTGATGAATAGTGTCGTGATTCGTGAATAATTGTCGATATCGTGAATAAGGCCAGTATATCGTGAATAGTAACTCGACACCAAAAGTTCCAAATTTGATAAAAACTTCAGATCAATATTTTAACATAATGATATTGAAGAAATAATATCATTACTGAAAAAAAAATAATATCCCTTACCTCGAAAGATCAAGACTTCTAAATTAAACACCAGGATAAAGGCTATGACTTGAACTTCCTAAGAATAGCAATACTCAAATTATACTCAAAATACTCACAAGAATACGCCGATAATATAGAGAGAGAAAACTTTTTAACGGTGTGATTTTCAATTCTAACCTAAGCACCCTTATTTATAGGAAATTGCTAGAACACACAAAAGCAGAAAATTTAATATAATATTAATATATTATATATAAATTCCTACGCACACAATCTATGATCTGAATTCAGCCATGCTTGACAACAACAAAGTCTACCAAACAAATCAAAAACATTTTTATTATTTAAAATAATTAAAACTTCCAAAAATCAATTATTCAGAATTTTAGAACATCAATAATTCATAATAAATAGCCCTTTTATCAGAAAAATTCAAATCTTGCGAGTTTTTATAGGAAATTCAATTCTCTACAACTTTGCGGAAGAAAGTTTTTCCAAATTCAAATGTAAATTGATTGAAATACACAAAGCAAGCGATTTTATAAAGTTATAATCAAATTTCGGTCAATAAATGGGGTCCACCGACATGTTTAACATGTTTTAAACATTTATTGCAACAAAAATACTCTTCCTCCTCAGATACTCATATATCCCACATTCGTTGTAAAATATCACCATTATTATATTATTAAAATATAATAATACATTATCTTATTAGAAAAAGATAAAATTTCAATTTTCAAACAATTGTCACATTAAAATTTTTCTCCATCTATATCCACATAAAATCAATATTTTCTCATCATATGAATCAATAATTAATTATTCACAAATAATATTACGTAATCACAATATTGACAACGAGCGGTTCAGAGAAAGAGGGGCTTTCCAATAAGAATTTCTCCTTACTGGCGCGCAATTAGGTGACCAAACCTCTCCTTAGACAAAACTTTCTAGACATTGCCAATAATGTTATCTAATAATATTATTCAGATAATATGAATTATTGCTTCGATAATGAAAAATATTGTGTAATGACAATTATTGAAACAACAGTAATATAAAATATCAACGCAGCAATTATTGAATCAATAAAATAAAATACTGAACATTAATTACTGTAACCATTATTGAGTAGTGCCTTCTTACGTAAGAATCAATAATTGGTGCAATACCGTGTGCTACTGTGTTTTAACCACCGAGTATTTTAACAATATTACTTAGTAATAACCACGCCAAGTTATTTTTAACCAACTTATATTTTTCGTTTTCTTCATCCAATCGCTCGTTATGGGGCCCCACATGGTCTGCTTGCCGTCATACGAATATTCCCGACGATGACGAATATTCCATGACCAAACGAATATTCCCAAACAACAATGAATATTTTATAACCACTTGCTTATTTTGAAATATTTGCGTATTTTACCCTAACTATCCACATTAATCACATCAACCCTTACTATTTCAAAATAATAAATAGAGAAAATTAAATTTCATTAATAATAAGTTGGGGTCTTACAACCTCCCTCCTTATGAAATTTCGTCCTCGAAATTGGCGACGCATACTGGTGTTTCAAAAAGGTGAGGATACCTCGCTTTCATTTCCGTTTTCAATTCCTGTGTCATTCCTCCACAAAACTTTAACTTGTGGTATGACTTTCTTTCTGGCGTAGGACATGCTTCCTTCCTATCCAAGATCTTCGACAGTACCTCCTCATACGTTAAGTCTTTGACTATTTCGTCCCGGTTCTAATTCTATAACGTGGTTCGGGTCTTTCACATATTTACTGAAATACGGATATATGAAACACATTATGAACACGAGACATACTGGAGAGGTAACGCAAGTCTATAGGCTACATTTCCTACTCGGTCAAGAATTTGAAATGGACCAATAAATCGTGGATTGAGCTTTCCTCTCTTCCCAAATCTTGTAACTCCCTTCCATGGAGCAACTCGCAACAATACATGATCCCTTACACTAAATTCCACGTCCTTTCGATGAAGATCCGCATAACTCTTTTGTCGATCTTGTGCCGCTTTGTATACGTTGTCGAATCATTTGAATATTTTTCGGTGAGTCATACGTTTTAACTCGGGTCCCAAAAATGTTGCTTCACCCACCTCATCCCAACATATCGAGAACGACATTTTCGTCCATATAATGCTTGAATGGAGCCACCTATACTTGCTCGATAAGCTGTTGTTGTAGGAGAATTCCACCAATGGTAAATACTTATCCCAATCGCCCTTGAAGTCTAGGACATGTAGTCTTAATAAATCTTTAAGAGTTTGAATAGTCCTCTCTCGATTGTCGTCCGTTTGGGGATGGTATGTCGAACTAAATCGCAAATCCGTGCTCATAGCTTTTTGCAAGCTAACCCAAAATCTTGAAGTGAATCTTGGGTCACGATCCAAAACTATGGATACAGGCGCATGCCATGCAACCTCACAATTTCATTCACGTATACTAGCAAGACGTTCAAGGAATAAGTCTCCAGTGTCGGCAAGAAATGAGCGACTTGGTTAATCTATCAACAATAACCCAAATAGCATTGATGCCTTGAGAAACCGTAGTAGGAAGACCCGTAACGAAATCCATAGTAATGTGTTCCCACTTCCATTTCGGAATCTCAAGTGGTTGCAGCGGACCCTTAGGTACTAGATGCTCCGCCTTTACACGTTGGCAAGTTAAACACATCGAGATAAACTTTGCAATCTCTCTCTTCATATTGTTCCACCAAAATGTATGTCGAAGATCACGATACATTTTAGTACTTCCGGGATGGATTGCAAATGGTGTATTGTGTGCCTCCATCATAATCTTGTACTTCAAATCAGAGTCGTTAGGAACACAAAGTCTCAGAGTGGACTCAAGTATTCCTTCTTCATCAATTCTCGCTTCGGAATAGCTCCTTCTTGTACTTTCTTCTTCTTCACGACGCTCATTTCGCCGGTGGCTTGAGCAACCTTAACTTTTTCTATTAAAGTTGGCTCTACGCGTATACTTGACATCATCGCTTTTCGTTCGCGATATGATCTTCTACTCAACGCGTCGGCTACCACGTTCGCTTTTCGGGATGGTATTGAATAGTGTGGTCGTAGTCTTTCAATAGCTCGAGCCAACGTCATTGCCGCGATGTTGAGTTCTTTTGAGTGAAGAAATATTTAAGGCTTTTATGGTCCGAATATATCTCCACTTTCTCCCCATATAGATAGTGCCTCCATATCTTTAATAAAACGATCATGGGCCATAACTCTAGATCATGAGTAGGATAATTCCTCTCATACTCTTTAAGTTGTCGCGAGGCATAGGCTATGACTTTCCCACGTTGCATGAGAACACATCCTAACCCTTTGCTCAAGCATCGCCAGAGATAACAAATCCATCCGAACCGGATGGTATTGTTAGAGCAGTGCGAAATAAGTCTCCTCTTAAGCTCTTGGAAACTCTTCTCGCATTCTTCACTCCAAATGAATTTTGTATCCTTCCGAAGTTATTTGGGTTAATGGAGTAGCGATTCGAGAAAACCCTTCCACGAATCTCCGATAATAACCATTAAGCCCAAAAACTACGTACTTGATCCACCAAACTTGGTTGCTCCCAACTTTGTATTGCTTCAATCTTCGATCGGATCAACAGATACTCCATGTTTTGACACCACGTGCCCAAGAAATGCTACTTCCTCAAGCCAGAACTCGATTTTCTTCAATTTGGCATATAGTTGGTTTTCACGAAGCCTTTGGAGTACCAAACTTCAAATGGTACTCATGATCTTCACGACTTTTGGAATATATGAGGATGTCATCAATAAAGACAACAACGAATTGATCCAAATATTCCTTGAATACTCATTTCATCATATCCATGAAAGCCGCAGGAGCATTAGTTAGTCCGAAAGACATGACTAAGAATTCATAATGCCCATACACGAAGTTCAAGGCGGTCTTTGGAATATCCTCGATTCTAATCTTGGTGATGATATCCGTAAGCGAAGATCGATTTTGAAAAGAATTGTGCCCTCGCAGAACCTGGTCAAACAAGTCATCAATACGAGGTAGAGGATACCTATTCTTGATGGTGACATGGTTCAATTTCGATAGTCAATACAAAGTCGCATACTCCGTCTTTTTCTTCTTTACGAATAAAATAGGAGCACCCCAAGGAGATGTACTTAGGATGAATGAAAACCGATGTCCAACAATTCTCGTAGTTGGACCTTTAACTCTGAAGTTCAATAGGAGCCATTCGATATGGGGTTTTAGAAATGGGCTTTGTACTAGGTTCAAGATCAATAAAGAATTTAACTTCACGTTCTGGGGGTAGACCGGGAAGTTCTTCAGGAAATACGTCAGGAAAGTCAATAACAACAGGAATATTATTCAAATTTGACGTGTCTTTATTCAAATCCATAACATGGGCTAAGAAAGCTCGACATCCGCTTTTTCAATAAGCGAATAGCTTTATGATTAGATATGATAGTGATTGATTTTAATGGTTTAGTTGCTTGAATTCGCATAACAAAAGTTTGTTAGGAATATGAAAACTAACAACCTTACGAAAACAATCAATTTTGGCATGATGAGTAGTTAACCAATCAATCCCTAAAATCACATCAAAAGCAAGTATCTTTAAAGAGATAAGGTCAACAGGTAAGGTGATGGTGCCAACTTGAATCAAACAAGATTTATAAACAGTGGATGTGATGAAAGTTTCTCCTAACGGAGTTTCCACAGATAGGTCAAAGTCTAATTTCTCTGGAGTCAAGTTTAAACGTTGAGCACAAGCAGGAGAGATAAATGAATGGGTAGCACCGGTATCAAGTAAGGTATAAACTTCGCAAGAATTTATAAATAGCTTACCCGTGATCACCTCGTTTGATTTCTCGCATTTTGACCGATCACAACAAACGCTTCTTCCCTAATCGTTGACTTTGACTTTTCGGGGACGATCTTTTGAGTCACCGTCCCCATTGAACTAGGTTTCGCTATCAGATAATCTCGAAAGCGATATGTCCTTCCTTTCCACAATTATAGCATACCTTGAACTGTTGTGGGCGTTTGGATCGATATGTCCCCTTTTTCCGTGATTTGTAGCATATATGACCGGTGGTCATTCTCCTCCTTAGAACCGATTCTTTTGCCAAGACCGCTGCGTCTTCACATGGTCGTTGTTAAATCTCCTCTTTTTAAAATCTCCTCCCGACTCGCTTTTCTATTTTCATGGCCATGATTACCACCGAGTGGTTACCATTTTTGTCCGTCTGCTTTTTTCCATTTGGTTATCATTATTCGTTGATCGCTATCTCTCGTACGATCCTCGGTTATGGTCCTTGGTTGAATATACTCGTTATCTCGCTTCTAACAATTGAGCCTCATTAACAACATCCGAATAGAGAGAAAATTTATGAGAAATGAGATATTGTCGTATCGCCGGGTTTCAAACCTCTCGAAACATCCCGTCATACATTCCTCATTCTCCACCAAATGAGGTGCAAGCACGGATAACTCTCGCAAACTTTGCCTCGTCTTTGAGACACCGTCATGTTGTTTTGTTCCAATCGATGAACTCCACTTCCTTCATACGACGAACACTTTCGTGAAAGTATTTGTCATTAAATAGCTTTCAAACGTCTCCCAAGTCAGCGCTGAGTGCGAATTTGGATGGGTACGCTTCACGCACTCCCACCAGTAGATACGCCTCACCACGGAACATAAAGGTGGCGAATGGAACCTTCATTCCTCCGTGCATCCCAAGACATCGAATATCTTGGTAATTTGCTTGACCCATGTTTCCGCCATGATCGGATCCGCTTTCCTTAAATTCTGGTGGTCCCAACTCTTTGAACCGCTTGGGTTGTGACAACCCGTGAATTGCTATCATTTCTCCTTTATTTTGAACACGAGTCTCCTCTCATTCGATTTTGCATGAATCTGTAAAAACTTCTAAACATCCCTCGTTCATCATCTCGCTTCAATGGTGTTGTTCACAGAGGAACATCGCGTACTGCTGTTACATTCTCTTCGTTGGTGAGTACAAAGCGTCTCCACGGTCTCATTTCCATTGTTAATATTCTCGGTCGACATTCTCAAATCATCGCTATAAAACAAGGGTTAATTAAGAAATCAATATATCACATAATATCCCTATATCTTGACCCAACTAACAAATAAGCTTAGGTAGGACACACTAGCTGTGAAGGATTTACTCGTCTCTCCCTCCTAGTTCTATTCCCGATCTCCGCCGAGAGATCATATCTCTAAGCTCGATACCAAATGTGACGCCCCAAAATAGGTATACATCACCCATTCGTTGTCAATACATGGTACGAAACAACTACAACTTTATTATTACAACAAGAAACTGTGAGTTTAAATACAAATATTATCTTCAGACAATATCTATACTCAAATAAATCCTCATCACATTTATTGATACATTATTTTACAAAAATGGTGAGGACTACTAAACAACTCTCTCTAGAACCTTCATTCCATACCAGACTGCACTCGCTTATATTCTCGCCTCCCCGATAAAAATGGAACAAAAGGAAAAGGGTGAGTTCAACTAGCTCGAGAAGAAAGAATATTATGACTAAGATAATATACAACAAATTACCGTTAGTCTTCAATAGGGAAAAATCTAATAGAATACAATAGACAACAAATTTTAAATCAATATTCATAGCATGAAATAATAATTCATTGTAAGAGTTAAGTAGAGAATGCAAACTACTATCTTCCATGTATGAATTTAAAAGTTCATCGTCTATCTTTTATCCCCCGTAACATCAATCAATATATATCCGGAATCACATATTCATCTTTGCACTATGCTGCCAAAGATATTCATCATTGGTCATGTTCATCTAAACACTGCTCATCTTTGCACTACTGAGGCCAAAGATATTCTTCAGAAATCATTCATCTTTGCACTACAGCCAAAGATATTCCATAATATCATCATTTAAAGATGAAGATGATGAAAAATATTTTTAAAGAAACGAATCCAATTGAAACAAAATGACAAGGATTAAGGATTAAGGATTAAGGATTCGTACTTTGTTTTATTCACGCCCAAAAATACCTCAAAAATAATCGCAGTGGTGTAAAATTCAAGAATGATCAAAACATGGATACAATCAAAGCTAGTATCCAAAATAGATATTTTGGACGAAAAGAAAAATTTTCATTTTTTGATGAATAGTGCCGTGATTCGTGAATAAGGTCATTATCACGTGAATAAGTCAGAGTACATGAATAAGTAACTCCAACACCAAAAGTTCCAAATTTGATAAAACTTCAGATCAATATTTCAACATAATGATATTGAAGAAATAATATCATTACAAAAAAAAATAATATCCCTTACCTCGAAAGATCAAGACTTCTAAATTTAAACACAGGATATAAGCTTTGAACTTGCCCTAGAATAGCAATACTCAAATTATACTCAAAATACTCACAAGAATACGCTCGATAATATAGAGAGAAAACTTGAGTTTACGGTGTGATTTTCAATTCTAACCTAAGCACCCTATTTATAGAAATCGCTTAGAACACTAAAACAGTAAAATTTAATATAATATTAATATATTATATATAAATTCCCTACGCTACACAATCTATGATCTGAATTCAGCCATGCTTGACAACAAATAAGTCTACCAAACAAATCAAAAACGTTTTTTATTATTTAAAATAATTAAAACTTCCAAAAATCAATTATTCAGAATTTGAACATCAATAATTCATAATAAATAGCCCTTTTATCAGAAAATTGAATCTCGCGATTTTTTATAGGAAATTCAATTCTCTACAACTTTGCAGAAGAAAGTTTTTCCAAATTCCAAATGTAAATTGATCAAATACACAACGAGGCGATTTTACAGTTTATAATCAAATTTCGGTCAATAAATGGGGTCCAAGAGACATGTTTAACATGTTTTAAACATTTATTGCAACAAAAATACTCTTCCTCCTCGTATACTCATATATCCCACATTCGTTGTAAAAATATCACCATTATTATATTATTAAAATATAATAATACATTATCTTATCGAAAAAGATAAAATTTCAATTTTCAACAATTGTCACATTAAAATTTTTCTCCATCTATATCCACATAAAATCAATATTTTCCTCATCATATGAATCAATAATTAATTATTCACAAATAATATTACGTAATCACAATATTGACAACTGTGTAGTTCACCAGGAAAGAGAGGGCTTTCCAATAAGAATTTCTCTCTTGGTAGCATGCAATTAGGTGACCAAACCTCTCCTTGATGAACTTTCTAGACATTGCTAATAATGTTATCTAATAATATTATTCAGATAATATGAATTATTGCTTCGATAATGAAAAATATTGTGTAATGACAATTATCAAACAACAAAGATATATAAAATATCAACGCAGCAATTATTGAATCAATAAAATAAAATCTTAAGCGATAATTACTGTAACCATTATTGAGTAAAGTGCCTTCTTACGTAAGAATCAATAATTGGTGCAATACCGTGGTGCTCTTCGTGTTTTAACCACCGAAAGTATTTTAACAATGATACCAGTAATAACTACGCCAGATTATTTTTAACCAACTTATATTTGTCGTTTTTCTTCATCCAATCGCTTTCTAGTTATGGGGCCCACACATCGGTTGCTATCGTCGCATTTAATATTCCCCGACGAGACGAATATTTCCACGACCAAACGAATATTCCTAACAACAATGAATATTTTATAACCACTTGCTTATTTTGAAATATTTCATGTATTTTACCCCTAACTATCCACATTAATCACATCAACCCTTACTATTTCAAAATAATAAATAGAAAATTAAATTTCATTAATAATAAGTTGGGGTCTTACAACTGAGGATTATTCGGTATAATCATGATCAGTAATTAAAAACACGAATATCCACGCCAAGAAGGCATGGATAATTCGTGATCGTGATCTCTATTGTTTGAGTCTCGGCATTATTGGTTTCTGAGTTGTATATCTTTGGCACAGAAGTGCAAAAGATGAATTGTTAATGAATATCTTTGGTAGGATTGCAAAGATGAATTTAATGTTTTCAACGATAAAGGTATTCAAGGTATCCTCACCTCTTTATCATACCAGTACGTACCCTAATTTCGAGGGAAATTTCATAAGGAGGGGAGATTGGAGAGACCCAGATTTTATCAATAAAGATTTAAATTTTGTTGAAATAATTTTAATATTATGGTGTGAATTTGAGATAATATTATAGTTGTGGGTGGTATTTATAAATTTTGCAAAGTATGCAAAGTGGTTATATTATATTCGATTGGTGGGGAATATTACATTTAGCGGGGAATATTCGCATAACTCAATCATTGGTGGACCTCACAATGAAATTATTCATCGGATCGAGAAAAGCGACAAAAAATATTTTATTGAAATAATTAGGCGGAAGTTTTACTGGTTGATCTTTGTTGAACTACTTCGGTAGTAAAAAAGTATAAGAATCGTGTGGTTGCATAGTAAGCATACGGTATTGATTATTGATGCTTATGAGAAGTCACCGGTTTGATTCCATTATTGTCGATTAATAATATGAATTATTATAGCGATAATGACGTTTTGTTTTATTCAGTATTATTAACGTAATAAAAGCGAAACATCTTTTATATAAAATGAATACTTTATTAAAGTTATTCATAAATAGAATATATTATATTTTATTATCGTAGTGTTGCGTAGTGTTTTGCATAGTGTGTTGTATAGTGTTTGCATAGTAAAATGTTTTTATATAAATAAAATATATGATATTTTATTTAAAAGATTTTGCTTTAAATATGGACCGTCAGATTAAAGTAAATCGATACGGACCGTTCATGGATTAATTACTATGCATTCTATTTTCCTATAAATAGAAGCTCATTCCTTCATTATTTTCTTACAAATTCACTTTGAAACTCTAGAGAGAGAAATTATAGGTTTATAGAGAGAAAATATATAGAGAAAAAGAAGAGTATTACGGTACTTCACTACTTTGATATCCGGTGTCTTTTACGGTAAGAGGTATTATTTTGTTGTATCTGTAAAGGGTGTTATTCTTTCTTATTCATGAAGAGAACTTACATTATTCCATTCATTATTATTCATTGGAATAACTTTGTAAAAGTGGCATACCCTATACATAACCTTTGTATATACGGCATACCCTATACTTGGTGAAATCCTTATATTATTCCATTCTTTATTATTACATTGGAATATCTCATGCGTGTGTTTTTTGGGACACTGTTCCATTGTTTATTATTCCGCATTTATTATTACATTGGAATATCACATGCTCGTGTGTTTTACAGGACACGGTTCCATTGTTTATTATTCAAACATTTATTATTCATTTGGATCATCATCAGCTTCGGATTGTGAATTTCACACGACCTAGTTCCGTTATTATTATTCTATTGGAATAACTTTGTCATCATCGGCACCGTATGCATGGTGATTTCTTTTGTTATTCCATTCTTTATTATACCCGGTTAGTTAAAACTTTGACTTCTATACTCCATGAAATTAGTAGAATATCTTTGATATTTGCGTTTCATCCAAAGATATCTTTTCATGGAAATATTCTTACGATTATTCTTGAATTTTACTCTACAAAAACGAAGATCATGTTGACAATTTGGACGTTAATAATTCTGGATTAAATAATTCTTGAACTTGTTTTATTGAATTATTATGTCATTGTCATCATCCTCACGTTATATTATGTTATCTTTGGCTTACGTGATATAGATGAACTTAGTATGATTATGACCGAGGATCATTCGGTATAATCATGGCTTGATATAAATGATGTGACAAAAGTCCTCGATGGCTGTAATAATGCGGTGATGGATAGTTTTGGTATGATTATGACCGAGGGTGATTCGGTATAGTCATGACCATTGATAATTTGATGAAAATCCTTGACCAGTAGTATGGGATGATTAGATATTGTGGTTTATTCATTAAACCGAGTCTTAGTGATAAAAATTGATGAAAACCTTTTAAAACCTAAAAGATAGTAGACTTTATTTTCTACTTGACTCTTTTAATGGATCAGCGTATTCTCTATGCAGTTAAACCGGTTGTCTATTGTATTTTATCGGTTTAACATTGTTGAAGACTATTGATAATTTATTCTCGCATTATCTTAGTCATAATATTTCTTCTTCGGGCTAGTTGAGCTCACCCTTTCTTTTTTCACCGTTCTCTTGAGAAATGAGAATATAGCTAGGGACGAGTTGGGGGAAACAGTGATGGTCTTGAAGATAGCATTAGTAGTCCTCACTATTCGTGAAATAGTGTGATAATAATTGTAATGAGGACTCTTGAGTATGGATATTGTCTAAATGACAATATTCTATTAGAACTCTCGGTTTATGTATTGTCGTATGTTATACGACAGATGTATAATTAAGTTTGTATTTGAATTTATGTACCATGTAAGTGGCGACCCAAGATGGGTGACGTATACCTAATTTTGGGGGCGTCACAATGTATTTGGCGACTCAAGATGGGTGATGTATACCTATTTTGGGGGCGTCACAGACGACCTTCTCTTTCCAATGCGCCTTTCTTCAAGTGTGGGATCTTATACTTGTTGGATCCTCCAATTTTCATGATTTCTTGCATGCACAATTGTAGAGTCAAAAAAATACGGTTCACCTTTCTCGGACAATATTCATCAAAGGACTTCTCAACAGCATGAATAAGCTCTTCAATAGTTTTCGGACACACCTTATATTGCAACGATTGAATGGCATTGAAAAAGCCAAGATCCAGGATATTTAAATCTGGAGAGTTCGCCGGTTGACATAACAATTGAATGTCAAAACCATTTTCTGAAGCTGCTACTTGAAATTCTTCATCCCTTGGATCAACATGTGTCCTTGCATTATCTTGTTGAATGAAAATGGTTTTTCTTGAATCCTCTCCTGGCCACATTTCATGAATCTTTGGTATAATTTTTTCAATCAAAAAAGATTTTATGTTCTCTCTCTTAACTGAGGTAATTGATTTTATCTCCAAAGTCCCAACTTCTCTATTTCTACTTCTTCGCTTGGCTGCTTGCATAGTAACAAAGGGAAAAATTCCTATTTTTTCAAAAAATACTTCCTTTCCTTTATCGTCAAATCTTGGACGAGCCATTGCAGCCAAAACATAACTTTTTCAATGTAGTTCTTACTCTGACATGTGCGCAAAGGATCTTCTTCCATGGGATGTAGATAATAAGTTTCAGTCTTTTTGGTCATATAGAACCATTTCTCATCGATATGCAAAATATTGTACATATCAATAAATTTTGGTTCATGAGGCAAACTATTTTGGTCTAGCATAGAGATGCAAAATTTCAATCGAGTTCTCATACTTTCTTCCTTTAGATGTGGTTTAATGGCATTAGAGTGACGTCGAAGGAGACCTCGCTACATATGCCTAAATAACGTTGAATAACTTACCCCCAAAGCTTCGACAAGTGACATCAAAGTTGTTCGTCGATGTAAGAGAATATCAGGAACTCGACTAAGGTCAATTTGAACTCTTTTTTTACCACAATTGCTTTTTCTCTTATTGGAGACATCAACGTCTTGTCCATTAGGATTGTCTTTAGCTCGTTTCCAAATTCTCTGAACAGTGTGTATAGGTACCGAGAGTAAAGTAGCAACCTCTGTGGTTGTAGTTTTTTTCAGCTTCTCATTGACACTTCTTTTCAATAAAGCATTGTAAATTGCCCATCTTTTTCCTTTTGATAGGTTTTTCTTTGATTTTCTTACACTTTCTTCTTCTTGACATAGCTCAATATTTTCTGCATGTTAGAAAGATTATGATTACAGATAATGAAGTGTAGTGCACACAAAATGAAAAAGTATTACCTGGCGAGTCATAGTCTTCATTTGGAAACATATTTAAATCCAATGACAATTGTTTCTCATTGTTTATATTGAAAGCCATGAATGGATGTAGAATGACAATTGCTTAGTTTCATATCTATATATAGACATTACAGGATATGAAAAATTGTTTTGGCTCTATTGCAAAATTTTAAATTTTACTCCATTAGAAAATTTTGTTTACTGGAAATTTTATGTTTTGGCTCCATTGCAAAATTAAAATTTTTAGTTTTGGCTCTTCAGGTTGGCTCCAATTGCAGCACTTATTTTTACTGAAGGTAAAAGATTAATTGCAGCACTTATTTTTGCAGCACTTAGTTTTGACTCTTTAGTTTTGGAGTAATTGATTTACATTGGGAGATGAGGAAGGAACGTTGATCGAAGGGAATGTAATAATGGGGAGAATAATGGAGATGATTAAAAGGAAATAACTATATAGAGAATGAGAAGAGACAATTGTGGAGAGAAATAATTAATTAGGGACACAAAAGATATTTTGTGTTATTTTTTAATAAGTGTGCTAAACTCTAAAAAAACATTTAATTTGAATAGGAGGGAGTAATATTTATTTTCACTATGAAAGTGGATTTGAAAATGTTAATACTCTGTTGTTGCCGATTGGTACATGGTGACCATCAGTAGCATATTTGTTTTCTAATCACTAACTATACAATTTTACTTTTTTACTCGTCGGGAACTTTTTTTACAAGGTGGGCAAAGATTTATAAGTAATTTAAACCTTAATTTATAAACGTTATTTTGTCATCTCAACATCACATTCATGTCGTCTCAACACAATTCAATTCACACTGTGTCCCATAAAGAACGTAGCGAAATGTGATATTTGGTGTGAATTACAAAATCCCGTGAACTATCGAGTCTTTGAACACAAGTTACATCCGAAGCCATTAGGCAGAAGGTAGTCAAATTTTAATTTTAGTCTAAATCATAGTGGGCAAATTTCATTATATTTACACTTTATCTTATTTTCTAAAAAAACATAAATATTTTTATCACTACTAAAAATAAAAGTATCCCAAATCAAGGCGAGCAATTGCCTATAGGAAAAGGAAAAGGAAAAGGAAAAGATCCGCCCATGTTGGTACTAGTTCTAATAACTTAGCAATGTGCTACGATCTTTGAGAAAGAAAGAAACCACCCTCCTGCCCAAATGGGATTTCCTTTTCCCTTTATAACGTGTTAGAAAGAATATTCATAAGATAGCCAGAGTAACCAACCATTTTCAGCAAGACATAACTTGTATTAATCAAAAATACCTTCAATTGTTGTTTAAATGTTTTTTTAGAGCATCGAACCAAAAAAGTTATCAATGAACCGGTGACGTCATAAATATATAAAAAAATATATTATTAGTAATTAATAAAAAATTTAAAAATCTAGCTTTTTATGAACTAAAACATAAAAAATAATAAAATTGAGTTACAATATTACTAAAAGTGATTACTTTTAATATTAAAAAAATTGGTACAAAAAAATAATAAAAAACAGTTTACTGGGTCAACTTAACCGATTTTACCATCATTTCGACCGGTGGTCAACGGGTTCACCAAACTAGTTCAATCAAGCCAAACTGGACCAGAAATTGAACCCCGGTTCCAAGTTCAAGGTCTGAACCGGGTTTCAAAACATTGGACTTTAAACCATTACAAAAAGATAGTCAATCAATAAGCCCTTATAGGAGTGAAATGAAACAGGGTTTTTTTTTCAGTTTCCCTTTAGAACATCATAAAATGATTGAGGCTGCCTCTTAGGGTTAGCACAAAGTTCCTGTAAAAAAAAAAGAAGACAGACTAATGTTAGAATGCAAGAAGATACATGGCATTGCATCAAAAATAAATAACACAAGAAGATAAATTGCTCTGTTGTAGATAAATGTGAAAAGAAACAAATTTTATACCTCTACTGCAGCAGCCAAGCGCAAAATTGAAGCTTCGCCCCATGGACGACCAATAAGTTGCAAACCTATTGGAAGACCTTGCTTATCGTAACCAACCTGGGCAAAAGAAGGAAAAGTTTAATATGTAAGCATAGTTATAAAACTGTAAACAGTCATTAACATTCAATAAAGTTTTGCCAGACAGTTACTAAATTGAATAAAATGAGTCCTGGTGATATTGTAATATCACAAGTCATGCTCTAGAGTGGGCAAGGGCAAGTCGGTTTGATTCAATCCCATTCTTGAGGTCAAGATCAAATAATGGGTCTGTCAGGTTTTCAACAAAAACATAAAACGCCTAATGCATTTATGTATTTACTGATTTAAATAAAAACAGCATGTCACCAGCAAATATGATAACTACAAGAAGGTTTCTTCCTGTTTGTATCCATTAGGGACATTGGAAATGAAACGGTAAACAAAGAGGAGTTTCTCAGACTGGTAACCCTACTTTTCTGAATCTAGTAATAAGATACTCGATATATTCAATAACCTAACTCAACATATTTGGTATTACCAGCATACGCCATATGCTTTGTAGAACAATACATAGGAAAAGGATGCGTAGAACTTGCTGAGACAGAAACAACTATAATAAATAACTCAAATGTATTAAGTTTCACCATCATATGCCCTATGCCTTGTAGTACAATACCGAGGAAAAGGATGCACAAAACTTACTGGGACGGAAATAGCTGGAAGTCCAAGAAGATTTGGGCCTATGATAAACCGCATGAGATTACCTGAAATAAGAGCACACATATAACTAGTTCAAAGAAAATACAAGCCACGCAACTGATGCGCACCACAAATAACAATTGGAATATTATCACCCATAGACAGAATAGAGAAAGTTTCACAGACAACAGAATCTGTCGTTAATTGCTTGCAAAGGAAGAATTTCGTAGGTAAAATACAACTCGAGTTGCATGACTATATCACACTTATGCCGGCAAAAGGATTAGACTATGTAAATAATAATCCCGGGCAGGCTGGTATAAGATTTGGGTTGTGATATGATCCTCGTACTAACTGATAAACAGGAAGGATCCTCGTACACATGTATTTACATAAAAAGAATTTAAAAAAAAAATCATTCTCTCACAATCACTTGAAGGAATATTATAACTTACGAATTAATATATATAGTGAATTAGTGATAGCGGTTGCTATATCCAAAAGAACGAAGGCCATACATATATTAACATCTGTAATGAAGCCAGTTCTAATGCTGAACTATTGATCAATGGATTTTGGCATGACAAGCATCAGAGGTGATATCAATATAAAACCGCCTTAAGTTATTATATATACCTTATATAAATATTACCAACAATAAATAACACGTGGGATAATCTCATCTAAACTACTGAAATTTATTTATCTATTTATTTATAAGTAAACATTGTAATGGTAAAACAGTAAACTGAGAATGCTATTGCAGGTAAAACACTGCAATATGGCAAAGCCACAAGGCGCCAATGACCCCATCACAAAAATCAAGTATTAGCATTTTCTCTTGTTAGCTTAAACTACATATTTTTTTGGGTAATTAAACAAAATTCTTCTTCATTGAACCATGCTAGTACTGCAGCTGGAGGCTTAAGCTACAGTCCCTCTATCCATGTGAACAAGAAAACAAGGACTTGGAGGACAGACATTCCGTGAATTAGAAAACACAACGCTCATATATATATCAATATTGTCAATGATTATTTTAGTGAGACAACTACTATCTCACCTGTGACCTGCATATTTGTCTCCCCAAGTTCAAGAGCAGCAGGAGGTATTACAGGTGCTGTCATGCTGTCAAAAAGGAAAGTGCACTTTCTCACTTAAAGTTGCTGAATACTAGTTTGCAAATACATTGATGCTCGTTAAATGTATACAATGATAAAACTAGGAACTTAAAAGGTGAATCTGAAAGATATTTGCCCAAAATAATTGAATAAATCGAAAGATCTTGAACCAAGTTCAAGAGCACCACGAGGTACTACAGGTACTGTCACGCTGACAAAAAGTAAAGTGCATTATATCACTAAAACTTGCAGAAGTACTAAATTGCATACACAAGATTTCCTTGCTTAATAAATTAATACAGGACTAGGATTTGAAGTGATGAAAACAACTTTAGTAAACTGGGAGTAGTTACAGATTAGGAAACACCTAAATTATGACATTATTGCTTATAAACGAAAGGTTCAGCTTATCGTACCCAGTTGTGGGGTCACTATGACATCAACCTCCTTGAAAATCTCCATGTGATAGTACATTATCCTTCGCCTACAAAAGATCAAATGAAACTGATATTATGGTCATCAAAAATTTAACAAAATGCAAACTAATCATTTACTCTTCCAGCCATAAAGATGTTTGGAAAATCTTTGCATATATTTGCCTATTATGATTGAAAACGAAATTTCAGTAAATTTTAGAAAATATTACATCAAAAGTGCTCATTTATCTTGCTTTTGTAGACTTAAGTATAATCACACGGAACAATATTACAGAACAACAGAGTAGTTATATAATTTAGTGAAGGTAAAAGAACACTTCCATCATTTTAATGTCCTAATTCTGAATGAAAGACCACCTGATCTTCCTGTGATTATTCATTTAGTTTAGAAAAGCACTACAGCCCAAGAAACTGAACACATACTTAAACTACCAGCTTGATACCATTAAAATATGGTGTATAAAGATTCCTTTTTGAGTTTAAGTAGATTTGAATTTCAGAAGGTTGAACCAAATACGTGCTCCTGCTAGTATGCATGAAAAAAAAAGAATTTAGGAAGGTAAAAATGGAAAAATTTGTAATTAGTGGTCAACATGCTAGTAAAACCTGGGGAACAGGAATTATATAGATAATAGATCACAGGCCACACAAACTATGCATATCGTGAGTGTGTCAAAAATCTGGATATTCTAACATATTTATGAACATTATGAATCTGAGCCTTACCCCGTATATTTAAATTTATGAGCTGCACAGGCCCTGATATAATAAAGTCTCTCCATCAAATATAATTCTAGTACTAATTCTTAAAAGTTTTTAGGTATATGATTCTTTCTGAAGACTTCTAAGGAGAAAGAACTGGCAATTTATAGAGCTCCGTCCCAGCAGGTCTACTGAAACTTCTCGGGCCACTTTTTATTTGTGATTTGCTCTTTAGTGTAATAAAATATTCATTGAGAATTCTATCATCAACATAACTTTGAATGTTGCCTCAATCGAGGCTTCTCTATATCCTATCAGAGCAAGAAAATAATATGTATGATAGTAATTCATAATATATATAAAGATGAAAGTTGGAAACTGTTTATTATACATACTTAGACAGATCGACCCACACCTCCATCCCAACAAAAAACAACTTGATATAAGCCCTAATTATTCCGTATGTTCCTGATCTATACTTGTCATATTTAAAATGCATAACATTTTTGCTTCCTTTGAAGTTTTAGATATGAGCACTAATTGTTGCAGCATATACAATAAAATCACATTATTCAACACAGAAAAACTGACTTCATTGTGTGATAATATTTTGCCTCACCTAAGACGTTGGGCAGCAACATAGTCTGACGCTGTGAATGACCGAAAAAGTGCAAGATTTATGCGAGTGTCATGGGTAAATTTCACACCGTTCCTATATAAGAAGAAAGGAAGAATTGAAAATGATGTCAAAAAACAGTAATTCAATAGTTTGAGATACTCAACTAATCATAAAACCTATCTTTTGATAACAACCATCAAAATTCAGGAAACTTACCCATCCTCACATTCAGGAGATAACCCACAGGTCGATTCAGAACCAATTGAAACAATATGCGCCAGGCGCATATGGTTAAACTCAGGTATTACAATATCTACAGTCTTGAACCAGAAAAAGACACAAAAATTTAATCTACAATACATGGATATAAATACATGTAGACTTACCCTCACACAAAAGTATGTGCATACATAATCTGTGTGTGTATGTGCATACATAATCTGTATGTTTGTGTGTGTGCACGTGTTTGTCCTGAAATCAATGGTAATGTTTCTTAGCTATCAATTTAATATAATATACAAAAGAAATGTCACCAGTTATATGAATATATGACAACTACTCACCTTATTTTTATCATCTTTTATAATTGAATTACTAATCAATTTTCTGCAATATTCAGGTAGTGGTAGTTACTCTTGAGAATGGGGGAAAACTTAAGTTAATTTTAAATAAACTGGTCTTTTTCTTTTATTTAAGGAAACTAGTGATAGAGGATTTAACTAATTCTTATATAAATGGTATTTTTGTTTAAAATGTGACATGGTTACGTACCACTAAAAGGAATGCTTCTGATTTATTACAAGCATAGAGGACTACTTAATATAATAATGAACATAATATTTTGGACTTACCTTGCACCCATGTGTTTCTGATAGCAACTTAAGAGCATCCTCGCACTTATCAGATATATCAGTTGAGAATACATCATTAAACCACTGCAAGAGAACAACCATACACTTGTAAGAAAATATTAGGAAATGACAACATTGACCCTAGTTCACAAAGAGCTAAAAGGAAGGTGAGATCACCTCTGTGTACTTCCCTAATCGCAATGATCCCAATGCCTTAGAACTCATGTCTGATGATAAGTTTGGCAAACAAGGTAGAGACTGTAAAAAGAGAGAATTCTGAGATATAGTGATACATCATAAACAATGTACAATTTTAGTTCAAAAAGGGAGATAAAATCAGCATTTGTAGCCCTCAGTGCCTCCCGGAACTTATTCAGAAGAGGTACAATCTCTGACAACCAAGTAAATGCTAAGATTAGTTAAGAGAATTTACAAGAATGGAGGTAAATAGAAGTCTTCACTCCTCAACTGTTTGCAACTGAATTTCAAGGGTTTTAAGGTTAAAAATCAATAAAATGTTTACAAGATTCTATATGTTACTTTTTCCCCAAAATCAATGAATTTTAGAACTCCCACACTCGCAGAATACATTTCAAGGCCATTCAAAATATATAGATCATAGATTCTGTTAGCTCTTTCTCAGATAGTTATTTCGAATAGGAAAGTGAACTTCACATCACCAATCACAATCAAGTATAAGTAAACTGTCTGAATCTTCTTTTGGTTTTTCCTTATTTTTTGACATTATTTCTTTTTACATAAAAGAAGTTAGTTTATTAAAAGAATAGAGAACAAAAAATTGGAGGAAAAGGAATCCACTAACTAGACTAAAAGTGGAAACAATGAGAATCTTGCACGCATTAAGTAGATTGTTATCATTATCAACCTTCATGTTCGAAAACCATAGCCAAAGTTATGAGCCCAGCATGCACATCTTAAAATTGAATATTTATTTATTCTCTCAGTAGATTCAGCTCATTGTTTCTCATCTTTTTAGAAGAGTATGTAGTTGAATTTAAAGACAATATATATGAATTATTCAGCTAATTCCACAATTTAAGAACCAATAGTATTGTTAAAATAATTACCGTTTTAAAACAGATTTTATCAGCAGGAGAGGATCCAGAGATTGCAGCATACCTGGAAAAAAAATAGAATCAAGATTGACATTTCTTTCATTGTCCAAACTCCAAAGTTCCAAATGATTCAGTTTAAAGTCTTTTTTTTCCCCAGACTTTTCTTATGTTTTCAACCTATCAACATATATGTAGGTACAGAATGTTATAGTATGTTGACACTGATGTATAGGGTACACAAGTTTTAGAAATAACTGAAACAAGAATTCGGTCAATATATATAAAGCATATTTTGGTTGGCGAAACAGAATTTCTTTTCTTAAATAGATTTTTCAATTATGTGGAAGCTTTAAATTTCCATGCTACGCATGCAGTAATTAGCAGTATGTGCTCTTGTATGCCACTCAGTTCAGTTTTTCCTGTCCCTAATAAATTACACTGTCACTGATACAAGCATGTGCTTAGTAATAAACAGCACTAAGCCAATGGATGATATAAATGACTTGATTATGACAATTTAACTGGGTTTTAAGAAAAGTAATTACAATTCCATTCCGC
The DNA here is from genome assembly GCA_020205615.1 of Panax quinquefolius. NCBI lineage: Eukaryota > Viridiplantae > Streptophyta > Magnoliopsida > Apiales > Araliaceae > Panax > Panax quinquefolius. The sequence continues at coordinate 117,741,382 of CM035158.1, read as the reverse complement.
AAATTAGTGCTGAATAAAGACAAAATAGTGGAAGCCTAAAAAAGCAGAGTAAAAAAGAATGGACTTTTTTTTCTTTCTGTTAGCAGAAACACTCATGAAACACTTACACCAACATAACATCCTCAACAGTTGATGCAAGTGGTCCAATGATTTCTACAGTCCCTGCATCACATAATGACCTGCAAGAATATCAGTGAAACGAATTAAACAAGTGAAAATTTGTCCAGTATGAAAAGGCAAGTTTATAAACCTTCAAATATCTTTTACATAAATATGTGTGCTATGAATAAACAACAGATCCTAAGCATGTCAATATAATCATTAAGTTTTTTATTTTTAGCATGTTGCAAGGATTCTATTATATTGGTCTAGTGCTGGGTTAGACAGGTCATGCATAATCAAAATCATTTGTGGTACAAAATTTGTTATAAAACTCTTTGTGCCTATAAAAGTATGGAATATACTTTTTATACACATAAAAGTTGGTGAACGTTGTATAAAAGGTTATGTTTTTGTATTCTAGTTCATAACGTAGAGGGAACATTTTATCGAATAGAAATACGAGAAATAATTAATAGCTCTATTTATTAATATTTTTCATAATAATTAATTACTTCTCGCGTGTATATATGTATATATTCTAAGAACATTATTATGTAAAGATAAGTAAATGTAAAAGCATAATTTTACTGTATGACAATAGTCATATATTTCAAGAGCTTACCCTTTCATGTCTGTCCGCCCATATGTTGATTTCAAGCCCACTACACCACAAAGCGCAGAAGGAATACGAATCGAGCCTGTTTTTCACATGAAGTAGGAAATAGAACAATGTAAAAGTCATAAAAGTAATCATTCACAATCTAAGATCTTATATTTGTACAACCTCCACCATCAGTTCCTAATGCAGCTGAGCATATCCCAGAAGCTACAATTGCTGCAGGGCCTGAGGAAGATCCACCGGTGTACCTATCTAGAGCATGTGGATTTCTTGTTGTTCTGTCATATTAAAAGGCTCTCTTATGTTTCTTTTGTTGAAACTTAAAGTTAATATAACAACTAAAAATAGTACAAATGAAGCTAGTAGTGTAGATAGTAAATAGGTAATTCTCATAGTAATCTTATTTCTCCATTGTTAACTGAAGTTACATAAGTAACAGAGCAATACATCCTACACAACTGAGAGACCATTGCACATAAACTATACAATGTCCAAGGATATTTGTTAGTCATTAAAAAATTTCAAGTGAAAACAAGGGAATAAATGTTACTGCCAGCAATTGATGCCCAAAATAAGTAGCTAAGCTTTAAGACCCTAAACTCACATAGAGAACAAGGAAACCTGTACTCTATACCACTAGCATATATAGACTATTGGCATGCACAACTTTGTTTTTTATTTCACACATAATGAATCCTTAATCTACCTACACCCTAGCATGTAACTGAAGAAATCAAACCCAAAGGTAAAAACTTTATGATAGTAATGAAGCAAAAAAATTCAATTGAAATCTTTTGACTGAACATGGTATCTCCAAAAAGGCATATCTGTTCCTTTCTCTTTATAAACAGAACATCAGGATTAGAGTTTATTCTGCATCTTTTTTTCTCTACTGGATGCAATCCATGATAAACTCAGGCAACTTTAAAGAAAGGGGAAATCTCCAAATAGAAAAAGATATTACCTAATCATGATGGTACATTAGAATTTACATGTTCCAATAATACAGTTTGTTTTTTTCCCTCTGGTGAACACATAAAAGAGGTTAATAAACTTACCCATGATTCGGGTTATTTCCAGTCGTTCCGAGTCCCATTTCATGCATATTTGCCTTTCCAACAAAAATCACGCCACAGCAACGTAACCTTGATACACAAACTGCATCCTTCTTGATGGATCGTATCTCATGAAACCATTTTGTAGCACCTGTTAATCATCATTAATCAGATAAACATTTGCTTTAAGAAATATTTATGGGAAGAAATTCGAATTAGTTGCCTTTTGATGGATAAGGAAAACAATCTATATCGTCCTTGATCGCCATGAAGATCCCGTCCAAGATCGACAATGGGTTTCCTGCACAACCCAGCCAAGGAGAGTTGAGCAAAAACAAAGGTTTACCCCAGTGCCAGAACATAATCACAATTCACACACAATCAGGATCAGATATGAACTATTTCATAAGTGTAGAAACTCCAAAATTAACTTAAAATGAAAATGAATACAGTCATATAAAATCAGAATTACCTTCCTCAAACCTTTGTGTGGAAGCTGCAGCTTGCTTTCTTACCTCCTCAGCATCAAAGGAGATCAACAATGGCATTGGGGGCTTCTTATTACTGAATTCCTCTATAGCTGAGATGATTCGCTCTGCAACCTACTCAATGAAAGTTGGATTCCTCCTTCACAATAATCAAAAAGGCAATACAAATTGTCCCAACTGTTAGAAACTTGCCATGGATGGGGTTGCAAGCCTCGACCTGTATGCATATGCATAATCACGAATCTTCCAGTAGCGAGATGGAGTTAAATCACCTATCCAACTACTTGCAGGATCATAATGTGGAAGACACTTCAAGGCTGATTCAACTCGGTCTTCAGATTTTACATCATCTTCCAGAACAATAACATCAGGTTCCGGTTCTAATTCACAGATCAAACTATGTCAGTTTCATATACTAAGGACCTTGTTTAATTATTAGTCACAATTTTAAGAAATAATTTTCAATGTTTATTTTCATCTTTTATCAATGAAAACTTTCAGTGTCCATTTCAATATCTAACTGTTTTTCAGTTTCTTGATCAAGAGCACCAGACAAAGAGCATAATTTATGTAAAATAGGCACATATAATATTCAATTAATGATACAAGTGAAGAAAAAAGAAACTGAAATAAACAGGTTAAGAATGAAAGGTAAACCTTGAGGAGGGAACTCAGGTTTAAACATTGGAGTCTCCGGTATCACAGTATTCCGAAGGATCTGTCATTTGTAAACCAATTTTGCATTAGCTTTCTTTTTACCTTCACGAATAACAACAGGCAACATACATTATGTATTGAGATAAAAAGAATATAAAAAATCTAAGACTGCATTTCTTTAAATGGATTTAAGGGGATGTGATTGCAATCCTTCAACGAACTCTTGGTCCTAAATTTGGTAGCAAACTCATACTCCAGCTTAAAAAACGCAGGATAGCATAATTCCCGTAAAAGGTACCACCATCTTTCCCAGTTATCATTCTTCCTCCACTGTTTTATGGAACTATAATAATGTAAAATTAGTGCCTTTAAACAAATATAGCCTTAATTTATATGCTCATAACACATCTTATGTAGTTATGTATGCATCTATGGAATTAAAGTAAAATTTTCATATGATTTTACATATATATATATTTTACACACATGTATGTATATGTGTGTGTGCGTGGTATCTGCATAAAGTAAGCTGAGACTTGCATACAATCAGACCTCAGCCATTTTATTCTGCTTCTTCAATTGACCTATGATCAAAGAACCAATCATAGGAGCTTCAACTAACTTAACAAAAAGCTTCAGCATAAAACCAGTCAAATGTGGAGCTGCAATCATCCACCAAAAAAGAAAATTATTCACTCACATTTCATTCAAAAAAAGAGGTAGAATCAAATTGCACAGGAGAAATTAAAGACCTTGGATTACTTCAGGATCGTATTTCTCCGCCCTCGTGTCAACTTCATCTGCCGGCAACAAAACTCGCTTCTTCCCCATCTTTAACCAAATTCAGACCTTCAAATCGCATCAAAAGAAGTTTTTCTTAGTGGAACGTAATAATTCAGCTAAACAATATATCAAACAATAATGCAGTTCACATTATTCATATTCAACGGCTGACTAGTAGATTAAACTAACCTCGCAGTGATCACAACAATGGAAAAGAGAAGCTTGAGTGATGAAAACGATGAGATGGAGAGAGATTGAGGAGGTAAATAGGTGTGATGTTCTTTTGTTTTGTAATACTTCCACAAAAATAATGAAAAATAATTTATATGTGATCAAATTTAAATAAAATGAAATACATGTTCACAAATATATATTTGATAAAATTAGATTATAAACCTTGAATTCTTATTTATAACATGTATAATTAGTACTCGTGCCTCCGACACTACGTACGAAGAGGATGAGAGATTGATGACGCTAGAGAATAGAGGAAGCAGAGGGCGAGCTTTGAAGGAGAAAGAACGGAGAAGGATGTGAGAGTGAGAGTAATTTTTTATTCTTTTTAATAGACGGTAAAATTAATCTCTGAAAAATTTTAATAATTTATTAGGATAAACAGAAAATTTAAAATTAATTTTATTTTGTTAATTATATTTAGTATACACATAAATTTTTGGTCATTCAAAATTTGAAACTGTTGTACCATCTTTGTTCCTCTTATCCTATATTCTATATTCATATTATTCATAATTTCGTAATATAGACGAAATACTCCCTACATAATATTAATCCTAAACTTATCGTCATATATAATAATAATAATATTTAGTTTTCAAAGTTTAAAATTGTTAAAATTTGTAATAAAAATTGATATTTTCACAAGTTAATTTTAATACTTTCACGTGAATTTGGGATTTATTTACTATTCACATGAGAGAGCCATTGTGAAATTATCACTTTTACTTACGAAAATATCAATTTCCTTTGTAATTTGTGAAACTAACAATTTTATTATTAACACTCTTTTAAATAATTATCAATAAAATTAAAATAAATTTTCTTTTCTCTTTGGTCAAGAACTCTAGCCTACATCTTAGATATGGAGGAGGAGGAGAGGAGGTTCTCTTTTTGGAGATATGTTTCTTAGATCTCTCTTATTTTGATCTAATAAAGTATTATCTCTTTTATGAGATGACTAATTTATTTCTCTTTTGTGAGAAGAGTTGATTATCATCTATTGAGTAGATAATTTACTCTTTGGAGATTTTTTTTTTTGGGTACATGAATTATTGAAAATTGATTAATTAGATTTAAATATAATGCTTTCATGGCGACTTGTTCTTAACGGTTTAGATCTGTTATTCTATTTGACAAAATTATTATTTAAGTTTGTTATTTGTAATTTTTTCGTTTTAATATATTTCAGTATTTTAGATTATTTTGATCAAAAAATAATAATTAACAATAATTATAATTTTATTAGCTAAAGTTTAATCACATCCTAACAACTTTGTTTTAGTTTTTTTTTATAAATTAAACTCAAGGAATTTGAGGTTCGCAATCCCACCTCGACTGTTTCAATAAATTATTGAAGTTTTGACAGGTGAGATTGGTGAGGAAGGGTTGAAGGTACAAAGGTCAGCCCGGAATAGGCCTTATCAGCTTATTTGTTTGACTTTTAGGGATTTGACTACCCTTCCTAACACATTCTGTCCAATTTTATTCAATATATTATATTTTGTTATTTTAATAATTTTATTAGTAAAAATTAAAATATGTTAATTTTTATTTAATACACTATATTTTCTATCTTAAAAATTTTGTTAGTAATAATAAAAATATATTAATAAATTGTTAATGGAATCATTAAATATATTTTTATCGTTAAAAATTTAAAAGAATTTTTAACCATTGACATGTTCATAAAATGGTGAAAAAATGTCGAATTACTTTCATTTTTGGAACAATAATACTACTTAATATTACAAATCAATTGATCGAAATTGATTTCAATTATACTATCTTAAACTATAAAGATATAATAGATTCACTGGCGGATCTACGGGAGGGCAAATGGGGCACTAACTCGCTAACTTCAGCTCAAGAAAATTCGCCCCATGCTGGAAATAGATTCTGGATACGCACCCTAAATAAATTAGATAAAATTAAATGAAATATGTAATGAAGGGGAATTAAATATGATTTCTTGTTGGTAGTTGGTAAAACGCTCCGATTAATATTCCTATCAATTCAAAATTATCGCTCCAATTAATATCCCTATCAATTCAAAATTATTTAGTTTGACTTTTTTCCACTGAAAAAGAAATTCTCCGATATGAAAATAGGGGACGATACATGGCATCGTATAAATCATTGTTGAGTTGCCAACTCCTGCCCAAATAAACTAGAAAAATAATATATTTTTTAATTTTATATGTACCTTTTTTATTGCGAGTTACGTGAATAATTATAATTGATAATATTTTAATAATATATTTAATATAGTGAACTAACTTTATATTATATTCAATTTTTATACTGATATACGTGGCAGTAAACTTTTATAATACATGACAGTACACAATGATGATAACCTAGCTAGGACGAAAAAATGGAGGGCTCAAGAGGCCAATGCACCCTTTTGAATGGTACTCGACTCATAAAGAATTTTCTAACTAGGAGGTTCTGATTTTGCCGAAGAAGCATACACATCGTGTAATTTTCTGAATTCTATTTTTAAGTGTTATTTAAAAAAAGAAATTTATATCCAAATGTCCTAAACAAGCTAACATGCATGCAGGAAGAAAGTTATAAACATGTATAAAACTCTCATTATAGTACTCATGGGTATTTATATATAACACTCCATTCATTCTTAACAGTAAATCCTAACACTCCATTCTTATCCAATACCTATTTGAACTAGGCTAGGTTCAAAATTCAGTTTGTCAGTGTACGTTCTCCTTGTATGACCAACTCCGAACACTACAAGAAATTTTTTTATTTCCGACAGAATTATGGTCGACTGAACACATTCAGTCGATTTTAAGACTGACTGAATATTTTGTCGACATTAAGTCAGTCGGTATTAATTTATCCTCGACGGACATCGATCAGTCGGATTTAAGCCGATTTAAGCCCTCCAAACGTATTAATATGTTGGTTACATATTTCATCAGCAAATTAACCAACAATTCCCCCAAACGTTCACTTAGCACGAACATAGTAGTCAATCAGAAGATGAACATAAAGGATAGTCTGTTGCTAAACTAGATAATACTTCCTTTCAAAACAATGTTCTCCAAAGCCAAGAGATGACTGTTTAATTTAGACCAAAATGCATACAGTCCCAGCCTCCTCCTTTAACTTTGTGGACATGACTTGAAATCATCCAATTTCTTCGATCTCTTTAAGTCTATCTTTTTTGGAATCACCCACAGCTCCACACTTGCCAATCACACAAACACTTGGAGCTCGCAAGGAGACTTCAATATCCATAAATATTTTCCCATTGCATGCATGTCATCACAACTTTCAGAGTTGGTCATATAAAGAGAACACTTCCACCTTGAGGACGAGATAAATTTTCAAGGGCGGAGTATTGTTACAGATTAAGATGTTAGCCTAGTTTAAATAAGTATCGGGTAAGAATCGAGGGTTATGATTTAGTGTTAAGAATGAATGACTTGGATCCATTCTCATGTTATATCTTGTATTAATTTCCTTTATTTTAAACATTAGAAAGTATGAAAATACAACTTTTTCTTTAAATCTCTCTTCTTCTTCTCCTCTCTAATTTCTAGAGTCCGATCCAAACTCGACTTAGATTACTAGGAGTTCGTACCAAGACTCGAATATTAGTAACGATATAATTGTGCTTTCATTGAGAGGTGATATGATGGATTCGAAATGTTTGTGTACTCCGTCCGATTTATCTAGTATTGACGAAAAAGTTCTAGAAATATACTAAGTTCGATTTCAAAATATAAGATTATTATTGACTTGACATGTAATATATCTATATGAAACAACATTATATACACATTATGTATTGGATCCGATTACGATGAAGTTAATTTATGATAAGTTAATTAGTCAATTAACTAATACAGTATTTTGACACGTAGAAAGAGATCCTCTCTCGCCTGTATGTTGATACTGTATTGATCAATTGAACAAAATGGTCAATTTAATTTATGATAACCTAGTCTTTATGTATCATGTAGCTTTCAAATGAGTGAAATAAGAAATAGTAGCAGCAGGATCCAATTAAGTGACAGTAATAAATAAAGATATAGATGGAGAACATGCATGCAGGCAGAGCAGGAATATTTGAGTAAGGAATATTAATAGAGCATGTTCTGCGAGTTAATGGAGCCGATAACTACTGCGTACAGAATTCACAATTACCACTAATTACGTGTAACCGAGTTGGCCACCAGTCCACCACCTTTATTCATCACTCGATCACATATAATATTATTACACACAAATTTAAGGAAATTCCTTTCAATGTGAAGCTTGGAAAATTTAAGTAATGTTGAATAAATTTTATAATTACTAGTTCTTCCGTTTTAAAATATAATCGATTTCGGCACGTTGATTAATAATATATTTTTTATTTAAATTTTTATTTTAAATTATTTATTAATTGAAGTATTATTTCCTTCCATGTGAACTAGTTATCTAAATCATTTTTTTGGTTATTCACGCATTCTTAATAAATACTTAAAACTAAAATGAATAGAGAAAAAGAGTCTATAGAGCCATTAAATAAAATATATATTATACTGGTAATATGAGGGAGAAAATAGAATAATAATTTATCAGTGTCCAGTGTAAATCTTTTCTCATTTCTTCAACTTCTAACAAAAATTGAGTAAAAATCTGATTATGAGGGTATAAGTGAAAATATAAAATAAAAGTAATTATAAATATAAAAATAAGATATTTATTATAAAATATTTTTTAAAAAATTAAAATATTTAATACGTGACAGAGGGAGTATGATATTTGAATCATGTGCATGTTTTGCAACTAGCTAGTGATTATAAAACATTTCTTCTAATATTTAATTTTATTTTTTAAAATTATATAATTATTTTCTTAGGTAACTGCATGTGGTCAGCCTATTTGTTAATCTCTTATTTCTAGCTTTGAAGTATCAAAAAGTTGCAAGTTTCAAGGGAGTGATCCAGTTGTCTTTTGCTAATGACACACAATAAACAATTAGAATATACTTTGTAGCTGTTTTTATTAATTAATTGTTAACGATTTTCCATAACCCACTATATATATATATATATTAAAATAACTCTTCACGGTTAAAATAACCCTTTAATTTAAAGAGATTAAATTTGGAAATCAAATACTCCTTCCATCCCACAATAAATATGTTTTAGATGATTTTATTTTTTCAAAAATATTTGACGTTTTATATAATCTAGGAGAATTGACCACAATCTTTCTAAAATTATCTATAATCATTTTTATAATTTTTTGATATTTTTACATGAAAATCGTCACTATAAATCCTATAGCGACATTATTTATCTACGCTATACATTTATAATAATATTTTTTATGTAAAAATATTAAAAAATCATATAAAAATATTAATTTCCTTTAAATTAATGTGAATAACATGAGAGGAGGCGTTTGATCTTAGCTTAACTCAAATTGGACACAAGCGTATACTACTAGCGATGGTCACAAGTTTGAAAGGAGTAAAGATGGCAACGGACCCACACTAACCTCTTAGAGATGGGTTTATAAGTTCATCAAACCAATTTATAAGTTGTTGTTTTTTTACTGTTGAAGGGTTTAGAATGACTTATTTTCTGATTTACTTTTTGACTTACAAGTCATTTTTGATAACTAACAAATTTTAACTTATTAAATTTAAAATTTTAAAATAAGTAAGTTTAACCAAAAATATAAAATTATTTTGTCCTGAAACATTTTATTTTAACAATGTTTACATCTTATTTTAATTTATTAGTCATTTTAGTCAAACAGATTCACATTTTATTTTAACTTAATTTCTAACTTATAAGTCATAAAATTATCAAATACTTTTATTTATAAGTTCCAACTTACAACTTAATATAATTTATAAATCATTTTAAATTTTAATCTATAAATCATTTTAAAATAAATCCTCTCCGAACATGTCCTTAAGAGTCAAATCCTAGTCAATACTCAACTTCCTTTTGTTTAGTCTTTGTCCTTGCCCCCAACTTCTCATTCAAGTCTCTTCACATACATTATTCCCCACCACCCTCTCTCTGTCCCTCCTAACCACTAGTAATATATTAATTTGTACTTTTTAAATTAGTGGGTAATTTTGCTAATACATTAGTACTTTATTTAGGGGATATGAAGCATTATAAGGAAATTAAATGTTTTCTTTTATAAATATTATAATTTGTAAGGAGAATAATATAAACTATAGAAATAGTCCAGAACTATATCCAAAAAAATATGCCAAACTTTTGAAGGGATATTAGTACAAAAATAATAAATTATATAATCAATCTTAATAATATTAAGTAACTCTTGTGCTTCCAAAATAAGAAATGTATATTTAAACGATAACTTTTTTAAAAAATTATTTACAAAACAAATACTTGGCTTTAAATTAAAATGTAATAGTGATATTATGATTGTAATCAATCAAACTATCTAGTATGCAAGTAATAACATGTTAATAATTTTATTTAAAATTATACTCTAAAACAAAAAATATATTTATAATTTTAAAATAGATAAAATATATTTTTTTAATTGAGTAATGATTTATATCATCTATTTGTTATAAATCTTTATAGGGCATACACCATCTTAACCATTAAAAAAAGAAGGAACAGTCAGGATTAAAAAGTAAAGTGAAAATTGACGTCAACTACTATTAGTAGCAGATAGTTAAAAAAATATTTAAAGTCAATTACTAATAGTAGAGGACGCTAATCAAAATAAGGGTTTGATTTGACTAATAAATATTTATTAACGAGAGTTTAAGTTTATTAACTAGAGTTTAAAATTTATAAATCCTGAATCTTATTTAATAAATTATTAATAATAGCGGATATTAATTTTTAATTTTTTAATTATGTTCGTTTCTTTTCTTTTTAATTATAAAAATAATATATACTTTTTAAAGATACATAACAAATACATGTTATTGGTTTTTGAAAATAATGATTCGATTTCGAAGATATTTTTGTTACAAGCAAGGAAAATACTGCGGCCCAACAAAATCACATTCACACACTACTATGATTGCAGTAGTATACAAAATCCCCCAACCTTGTTGTCGCTCTAACAGAACCCAAAAAACCAACTAAATAAAATCCTTAATCCAAACTCCCTCTCTTAGGAGGGTACTTAAATGGACTAATCCAATAATATTTCGGTACCACTCCAAAGTCTAAACCCCCTCAGTCTCTCTCATTTCTCTTTCTTCATTACGCTCCAATAATGGAGAATTTCTCATACAATTCATATCCAGAATCCGGCGACTCCTCGCCGCGATCACGCGAGATCGATTTCGAAAACCCTCAGTCATGGGAAGATCAGCAATCAGCAAATTACAAGGTCAAGTTTATGTGCAGCTACGGCGGCAAAATTCACCCCAGACCTCACGATAATCAGCTCGCTTACATCGGCGGCGAGACCAAAATATTGGCCGTCGATCGGTCAATCAAATTCTCTCTCCTCCTGGCGAAGCTCTCTTGTATCTGTGATAACGCTGAGGTTTGTTTTAAGTATCAATTGCCTGGAGAAGATCTTGACGCTTTGATTTCTGTTACTAATGATGATGATTTAGAGCACATGATGAATGAGTACGATCGGCTTTACCGAGCCTCGGCTAAGCCGGCACGGCTCAGGTTGTTTTTGTTTCCGGTGAGTCATCCGGTGGTGACTCCGTCGCAGAGTTTTGGCTCAAGTGAGGGGAAATCGGACAGGGAGCGGTTCGTTGAGGCGCTGAATACTGGTCCGATCCAGGTGTCTCCGCCGCTGCCGGCGGTGGTGCCGCCGAATAACGTCGATTTTTTGTTTGGATTGGAAAAAGGAGCGGCGCCGCCGGTGGCGGTGAAGATTCGGGATCCGATCGTTGAGCAGGTTATTCCGGAGCCGGAAATTGTGGTTCCAGGTCTGGAAGATAGGATGATCGGGTTGGATCCGATCCAGAAACATATCCAGGATCTCAAGAGGTTGCAAATTGAAGAGGAGCAAGCTATGTACCGGAGAAAAGGTGACGATAACCTTGCGGGAGGCTTTTCCGGGGACTATTACGTACAGAAGAAGCCGGAAAAGGTATCTCTGACGACATTACCGCCGCAAAATGTGCCAATTCCGGCTGGTTACTGGCAAGAAAAGCAAGTGGCAGGCGGAGTATATCCGGCTAGCACGATAGCGGCAGATCAGCAACAGGTTTACATGATTCAAACTCCTGCAAATATGTACCACCCGCAGATGGGAAGACCTGTGACTGGTCCACCCGGTCAGGGTTACTACGCTGTACAGAGGATGGCTCCCGATGTTTACCGGGATCAGCCGGTATACAATGTTGTAACACAAGCACAACCTCCACCGCAGCCTACTTTGCCACCTCAAGCACTTCCGAAAACGACTGCGTATCCAGCTACTAGCGGCGGAGGAGTGGGGGTAATGGATACGGGATACGCGCAGGTGGCTTACGATAGAGCGGGAGGGAGACAGGTGTTCTATACTGCGGGGGGAGGAGGAGTGTCGCAGCCGGCACAGCCGCCGACACAGTATCAGGCGATGGCTGCGGCGGCGTACAGCGCGGATATGAGAGCAGCAGCCGGAAATTATAACCAAGAGGGTGGTAAGGTTGTTCCGGTGAAGGTTTCACAAGCTTCAGGGTGATTTTTAATTAAATTTGCATTTTAAATTACTGAAGTGCTACTAGTATATTATTACTACTATCATATTTGTGTTATCTGCATACTACTATTAGTTATCACTCCATGTTTTGTAAATATGATTGTGAAAATTAATTGTCTCTTAATTTCTTGTTGAAGACGAGATTCATATTATGTTAGTAATAATAACCAGAATAAATATGTATTTTCTAATAGTTATTATTTATTTAAATTCGATTATCATAAAATTAATTTAATGATAAATTGATCAATTAAATAATACAATGCTGACACACCTTATGTCATGCATTTTGTATTAGTCAATTGATAAAAATAAACTTTATGATAATTACTCTCCATTTTTTTCTAAGCCAATATCAATTGACAGATACCCGTTATTTGAGGCAAATATATAGTCTAATATAACTTTTAGAAAACTTATAATAGTATAACTATAATGAAAACTATAGTGAAAATTTGTTATTTTTATGCGGTTTATTTCACGTTAATAATATATTAATAAAATAAAATAGGTCTATACAGTTTGTACATTAATATATTTATTTTTATATGATCTATTTTTATGTATAATGAAAAGCAGTGCCTCAGAAATCTCATGCAGAAGATCATACATTTTTTGGTATATAGTATCTAAATCGCGTCCAAAATATTGTATTATAGAAAAATTTTGGCCCATAAAATATTAAATTTTATTAGTTGTTTTAAAAAAGCAAAAAAAAAAGTTCGCGATTTTAACAAAAGAAGGAGTAGCCCCTCACCGACGATCACCTTATATATATATACATACATCTAAAGAGAATCGGTCATACCACTTTATTTAACGTATTTTGCTACTACAATGCTTAATGACGATTCGATCTGATTGTGTATAGAGAAGGTAAGTAAATGTTTTAGCTTTTAATGACGATCGAAGCGTCATCATAACATATAAATTTTTTATCTGTTACATATAAAGCGTCATTTCGATTAAAATCATTAAAAGGTGGTTAAGTATATAAAATAAAAAAGGATGTCTTGTAGAAAGCATTTATGTAAGTTAACCTCAACTTATTATAAATGAAATTAAATTTTCTTTATTTATTATTTTAAAATAGTAAGGGTTGATTTGATTAATGTGATTAGTTATGGGTAAAATCTTGTGAAATATTTTAAATAAGCAGTGGTTATAAAATATTCGTTTTTATCGGAGAATATTAGTTTGGTCGTGAAATATTCTTACTGTAGGGAATATTAAATGCGACTGGCCTTGAACTCATGTACTTCATAACTGCAAAAAAGCGATTGGATAAAGAAAACGACAGTATAAGTTGTTTATAAATAAATCAGCGTAGTTATTCAAGATTATCTTGTTGGAATAAATTGGTTAAAGCAAAACACAAGAAGACACTAGATACACCAATTATTGATTCTACGTGGAAGGCGTTTACTCAATAATTATTATGATGAAGCTTATTATTGATATTTTATTTTATTGATTCGATAATTCTTCTTTGATATTTTATATTATTGTTGTTTGATAATTGTCACTACACGATATTTTATTATCGGATCGATAATTCATATTATTTGAATAGTATTATTAGATAACATTATTAGCGATGTCTACAGAAAGTTACATACAGGAGAGGTTTGAACCACACCTAATCAATTGCAAAGTAAAGAAAAATCCTTATCGAAAAGTTCTCTTTCCCAAGAAACGGCCAGTTCTTTAAAGATTGTGATTACGTAATATTATTTGTGAATAATAAATTATTGATTTATATGATAAGAAAAATATTCATTTTATATGGATATAGATGGAGGAAATTTTAAAGTCGACAATTGTTGAAAAATTGATATTTTATCTTTTACGATAAAACAATTCATTTAAATATATTATTATATTTTAATAATATAATAATGGTGATATTTTTCTGATGAATGTGGGATATATGAATATATGAGGAGGAAGAGTATTTCATTGTAAAAATTGTTTAAAACACGTTAAACACGTATACGTGGTATTTCTTGTTGAAATTTGATTATAGCGCGTAAAAATCGTAGTTTATGGATTTGAACAATTTCATTTGGAATTTGGAAAAACTTTCTTCAGTAAAGTTGTAGAGAATGAAATTTCTTATGAAAAAGACATTAGGTTCGAATTTTTTAAATAAAAATTTATTTATTATGAATTATTGAAGTTAGAAGTTAGGAATAATTGATTTTGAAATTTAATTATTTTTTTAAGAAAAACGTTTTGTATGTTTTTGGTGGGTTGTTGGTGATGTTTTTGACCAAAGAAAATTTGCTAAGAAATTAAGAAAATATATTAATATTATATTAAATTTTCTGCTTTTTTTGGTATTTAAAGATTTTCCTATAAATAAGGTCTTGGGTTAGAATTGAAAATCACACCGTAAGCTGAAGTTTTTCTCTATATTATCGTCGTATTCATGAGTATTTTGATCTTTGAGTGTTGCTATATCTGGTCTGACGTTCCCTTCAAAGACTATATCCCAGATTCCAAATTAAAGAAGATGCAGTCTTTTCAAGTAAGGGATGTTATTTTTTAAAAATGATTTATTTCTTCTAATATCATTATCTTTGGATTATTAATAAGATTTTCTTGTGAAATTCTTGTCTTTTAGTGTCGGGAGTTCTTATTCACGATATCTAAGACTATTCACGCGATATGACACATTATTCACGAATCTGACATTATTCACATAAAATTAAATTTTCATTTTTGTCAAAATATCTATTGTGGATCTTAGTTTTGATTAGATCTATGTTTTGATCAATCTTGAATTTTACTTCACTATGATTATTTATGAAGTATTTTTAACTCTGGATTGTTTAAAGTCACGAATCCATAATACTTGGTTTTTGTTTTATTTGGATTCGCTTTTCTTTAAAATATTTTTCATCATCCTCGATCACAAACGATGGTATTATTGAATATCTTTTGGCCATGTAGTGCAGAAGATAATGATTTTCTTATGAATATCTTTTACCAGTAGTGCAGATGTCTGGTGTTGAGATTTAATACTTAACCGATGATGAATATCTTTGGCAGTAGTAAGAAAGCATGAATATTTAATTCAAAGATGAATATTGGTTGATGTTTCGTGGATAAAATATTGATGATGGAATTTTAAATTCATAGATTATAGTAGATTTAAATTCTACGTAAGCTTCTTACATGAATTATTATTTCCATTATGAATATTGATTTAAACTTGTTGGCTCATTGTATTTTATCGATTTTTCACCTGTTGAAACTAACGATAATTTGTTTTTATATTATCTTGTCATAATATTCTTTCTTTGACTAATTGAAATTTCACTCTTTTTTCTTTTGTTATTTTTTTCTAACCTCGGGAGGCGAGAATGAACGTGAGTTACAGTCAATGGTGTGGAATGATAATTCAGAAAGTTGTTTTAGTAGATTCACCATTTTTATAAAATAATGTATCAATAATTGTAATGGCGACTTATTTGGGTGTGAATATTATCTGCAAACAACAATATTTGTATTTAAACTCACGATTTTCGCCATGGTATTAATAAAGTTGTAGTTGTTTCATCTTAGTACGTTATTGATTTATTTCAAAATGGGTGATGATATCTATATTTGAGGCGGCCATATCATCTATGAATTATTATTTCAGCTGCGAATATTGATCTAAAAACTCATTGCCTATTGTATTTTCTGATTTTTCGCATTCAAGACTAACGATAATTTGTTCTATATTATTTTACCATAATATTCTTTCTTTGAAATTTAGTTAACTCACCCTTTTCTTTTTGTTCCATTTTTTCTTCTCGAGAGCGATAATAGCAGTCTAATTAGTCGGGTATAGAATGAAGGTTCTATAAACTTGTTTTTAGTAGTCTCATTATTTTTGTAAAATAATGTCATCAAATAATTGTAATAAGCGACTTATTTGAGTGTTGATATTATTCGGAAGACAATATTTGTTTTTAAACTCTATAATTTTTATGTTGTATTAATAAAGTTGTAGTTATTTACATCTTAGTATTATTGATTTAATTCAAAATGAGTGATGTATCACCTATTTTGAGGCGTCATGCATTATATATATATATATATATATATATATATATATATATATATATATATATATAAAGAATTGAAATAAAAGGAAGTGACGAATATGGTTAAATATATTTTTACCCACTTTACTCGACTTTGGTTTCGACCTTGGTTTATAAATACATCACTGAACTGAAATTTTTTACGGTCAACTCATTGAACTATAATTTTTTTATAAAAATTAAAATTTTCGTCTAAAAATGTCAAAAGTTAACAAAATGTTTATGGCACAACATTAGATGCTTAGGTGGATATTCAACAATTAAAAAATACAACAATTATCAATTTTATAACAAATAATTAAATAAAATATAAATTAAAATCAAAATAAAAGACTATAACAACATTTATTAAATTGATTATTGATCAACTTAATAAATAAATAAATATCCACGCATGATAACATCTGGAACTTTATCGTAAAAAGAATGCATACTTGAATCCCTGAATTTGGTTGGAATATTCAAGTAATGTCCCCCCACTCTCTTAAACCCACTCAAATAAACAAATTCCAAACTCTAATTATGATTTCTCTTAAATGAAAATTGATATATATATATATATATATATATATTATGAATATTTATGTAAATTTTTTTATTATCGATTACGTAAATAAATATTAATAGTAATCTTTTTGGCTCCTATGCTGCATCAGAAGTCAAATTTCTATTTTCTGGAATATTCAATGATGTGATAAATACCAAAAAAGAAAAAGTGGACTTTCTATTAATAATTTATTTAGTATAGCACTATTTTTATATATAATTTTGATATTTTCACATAATTTTATATTTCAAAAAAGTATGATAAATTCCACTTTTATTTGAGAGAAATATATATATAAATATTAAAATTATATATGAAAATATCATTAGGGATTGTGATATATTTAATCATATTATTTCCAAGATCAACCTTCATGATGATGCATGCCACATTTCAAAGGTAGCATAAAAACTCAAAATTTTTGTTTTTATCTTTTATTATTATTTTGTTTTCACACGTAGCTTGCCGTAGATAGGGACCCAAAATTCTTGAAAAAATTTAAGAAGGTATACTAGGCTTCTAGGAATTATTATCTTGGTCAACAAATAATGGCAAGATCTATTATTATTTCAATCTTTATATTGAATTATTTTAATATAGATTTTGTTAATTTAAATTAAAGATATATTGAATAAATAGATTATTATTATTATTATCATGTCATCACTACTATTACATGTATAACAAAATTTAGAAATACTTTAAAAATAAAATTTTAAAATTATTAATTTTAAGAATATATTTTCTACTAATCTCTAAAAAAATAAAAATGAAGATGAGACTAAATCTTGGATGAGTATGTTTTGGGCATGATTCTAGATTTTATAAAAAAAAAAAAAACCCAAAACATGGGCATGTGTTATATAGTGAGAGTAACTAATAGCAATAATAATTTATTTAAGACAAAAAGAAAAATTGGCCTATTTTAAATATTATTATGTAGCAATAATAGTAAGGGGTTAGGTTAGATGTTGTAATCTAAATGGAAAAAGAAGAGAAGAAAATAGTGTTAAATATTGACCTTAAATATCTTTTGAAAACGAAAGAATGGGGGGATAAGCATATCAAATACAAATAAATAGTAGTAGTAGCCAATTTCGTTAGACAGGTGTAGCTTTTTATGAGGGAATAAATAGCCATCAATGGGCCCACCTCCACCCTATAAATCTTTTCGTTTTCAAAAAATTTTACGTAGACATAAAAATTGAATATAAATATATTTAAATTTTATTTAATTATATTTTAATCTTCAATAATAAATAAAAATATAAATAAATAAAATTTAAATACACTTGTATCTAATTTTTATATTTACTAAGAAGAAAGAAGTCTTTGGTTTTAAGTTTGATTTTTGTTTTTCTCCATATTGACGGGGGAGAGAGAAAGAGGGGTTTGTTTGTTTGTCAATGTTTTCATGACCGTGATTTGAGTAGGCGTGGCGCCAAGTTATGGGGGTGGGGGGTGGGGGGTGGGGGGTGGGGAGTGGAGGAGAGGGTGGAGTGAGGTGGGGGGAGGGCTAGCCATTAACTTTGTGACTAGTAAATAAATGGCTTAAAATAATTTCTTTAAAATATAACCAACGATTGTGCCATCATTATTATATTTTTTAGAATGTCTAGTACCTTTATTTTAGAATTAGGGATATATTTTAATTTTTTAAAGTAAATTCAAAAAATCTTAAATCTTAAAATTAATATAATTTTATTCAAGTTTTAGAAATAACAAATATTATGATTAGTAGTACTTTAATTAGTTTATAATTGTGTATATTTGTTTGTATTAAAATTAAATAACTTTATATCAATTTTAAATTTTAAAATTTCGCGAATTGAATCAAAATATATCTCTAAATTTGTAATGGAAATAGTATAATAATTTATCTTAACTTAAGGTAGAAGGGTTTAGGTGAGTAAGGGGATAATTTACCGTCTTCGAACTAATGCTGTAAAATGAATAAACAGTTCGTGCTCGATTCGTACTCGCTTAACTAAAAGTTCAATTTGAGCTCGACTAAAAATATAAATGAGTCAAATATGAGCAAATTTTAAAGTTCGATAAATTACTCGAACCTTCTCAAATTGTAATTTTCTATCGACACTCGAGATCGTATTCGATTCGAAAAGTTCAAGCTAACCGAAAACTCGATTAGAATCGTCTTTCATTCTCGATAAATTAAATGAACTTCAATCAAATCTTATTTTATCTTTCGATAAATTTTATGAACCAAATAAAAGAGCTCAATACTCGAATCTACTAGAATGCATTTACATCCTTACTTCGAACCATCAACCTAAAGTATATATTGCTATCATTATTAATTTATCTTAACCTAAAGTTTTAGGGTCATAATCTATTGAGAGAACTGCCAAGGAGTGAATGGTCCAAGACCCAATCTATCAATGTGATTAAGCCCAAGTCATGAGCCCACCTGTTTCGAAGCTGTTGATTTTGGGCCCTAGCACCTGCGGATGTTCAATGGAGAAATGAACAAATAAAACTTACCTGCTTCATGGACTAATATATAATATAAAGCAAACTGTCCAGGAAACATTATTTTTTTTCGTTCTTATAAATTTAATTATATTATTATTATTTTATTCTTTTTAAATTAATTTTTTTTTATTTTTATTTAATTCTTAAAAAATTTATTTTATTTCATATAATTTATGCATGCTTGTGCCATAGGATGCTAGTATATATTAATTGGCTTAAAATTTAATGGTTAAAATGTTTGAATCAAGTTAAGTTATAGTCCTACCTACATGCATCCATGGACCATGCGTGTATATTTATATCAATATTCTATATTATATTATAAAGTCTCACCTCCCTTTAACGACGGAATCGGACGATGACGGTCGGTACGGTGGTCTTGAGATTTTGAAGGAAGCAAAAATGACAACAAAAAATGGGCTTTTGCGAATTGCTTTTAAGATAGACATAAAAAAAAGAACTTTTCATGAACAAAAGAGCATCAATACGAAAGAATATCAAATATAATAACCGACTATTTCAATATTTCCAAAGCATCATTTACATATCACATTATCACTAAGTCAAAAAAGTAATTACCAAATAGGGTCTCCTTTATTAAGAGTCTAACACTACTCCCAAACAATTAAAAAAACCCAAAAAATTGAATCTAATGATGAACTCCCAGATACATAATAATTAAATTATTTTGTACAAATTATATGCTTTAAATATGTAGAATATTACAGATCGATTATTTGCTTTAATATTTAAGTATTCTATTTAAGTAATAAAAAGAAGATAATATTTAAGGGGACCCAAAAAATTTTTGGGCCTAAAGTTCGTCGCCTTGGGCTTTAGTAGATAGAGATCTTGTGACGGTTGGTCATCTATTAATAAATCTATACTTTTAGCGACATTATATGTTATGCGTCACTAAAAGTATATAGGCGACGGTCATATAACCAAAACCGTCATCTTGTCCATCATTAAAGGGGGGTGAGCTTTGAATTGAATTGGATAAGGGTGAGCTTAAGATCCGGATTATATATATATATATATATATATATATTATGTTTATGTTGTGAGTTAGACAACTAGTATTGTTTTAATAAATATGAGAATGTGTTATAAAGTGTTGTTAAATGTATATGAGAATGTAGTTTTAATTTTGTAATTTTAATGTAGTTTTTGACAGGCTGTGCACAAATAAAACATACACAACTGTGTATGACCATATTGTCCATACACACACACACACACACACACACACACACACACACATATATATATATATACGGTCTGGATCTTAAGCTCATCCCTTATCTAGCATACCTTGTTCACCCTTCTTTAGCGACGGATCGAATCGTCGACCAGTCCATCGCTAAAGAGGAGGCTAAGCAAGGTATGTTAGATAATAGGTGAGCTTAAGATTCGGACCGTGTGTATATATATATATATATATAATTTGAAAGTTACTAGTTTATTAGTGTAACAATAAGAACGAATTATAATGATAATTAAAAATTATTTTTAATTATTTTAAAAAAAATGTTATAGAAACTCCTCAACTTCCGTACAACAAACCCTCTTTTGGAAAACTTGGCAAACAAAAAAAAAAAGTAAAGCAAAGCAAACTGATAAATTGATTATTTAATTAAACTTTATCTAAAGGATAATGCTACATGACTTAAATTTGAATCCATCTGACAAATACAATTTTATTTGTCATTTTTGTTTTGTTTTATATATAAGAAATATTGTTTTCTAATGTTAGTAACATACACACAATACAAAAAAGAATTTACTGTCATAATTTTATTATGGTATCGCATTAGTAATTAATTATTTTAAGAATATACATAAAATGAAAATTTATTCTTACTTTATAAAATGAGACTATTCCTAGATTTGAGAGGGTATCGATAATTTACATATATAAATTATAAAGTCCATTGCTTTCTTAATTGGGCCAATGGGCTGGTCATAAATAGTGTCTTCTCCATTCTCAAGAGAATGAATAAAATATAATTTACACATATATTATAAAAAATAAAAATAGAGAAAAAATAAAATAAAATATATTTTAATGGTCTTACAAAATTATATAAAGTGATAAATATTTTATTTTTTTATACTAAAAGATTTTATTAAATGAAATATTTATTTTTCACTTTATGTATTTTATTTTATTTTTTTAAAAATAAAAATTTATTCTTTTTACTCATTCTTAATATAATGATAATTTAGCTACTAAGAAGGTTAAAGTAACTCAAATTATAACCAAAGCAAGATTAAAATCGCATACGAATCACACCAATTAGAATCGCACCAACGATTCCGGAGTATGTGACGGTTTTAGATGGGTTGAATAACCAAATTTACGGTTCCAGTTTGATTACTAGCCAAAATCGCACGCATAAAATCGAAACCGCACCATGTATGTGTATGTGTATATTATCTCTAATAATTTTAAAGTTACTTTTCACTTGAACGCTCAGAGAAAACCTCAGTCATGCATTGTCATTTTTTCACCGATTAAAAGAAGATGGTTAGAGGTTATAGAGTCAAAAATTAAGTATTTGAATTTTGGAATTTCGAATTTGTTTGATGCGTTACTGGAGGGGCTTATAGATGAAGGGTCAAATTCATTAGTTTGAACACTTGATACATTGGTTAAGGTCTATGCTATAGTAGTAATAGTCTAATAGATTATTTTTCAAATTAGGTACAGTTATAATTATATTTATAAGTCATCCCTACAATATATAATATAGAATTTCATTCTATCTCCAATATATACTTTTAATTTTTTGGGAACTAGATAAACTTTTTTTGTTTGTTATCGAATATATGTTCTCTGTTGTTTTATATAGCGTATGTTTTAGTTTTAAAACATCATTTCTTCATTATAAACTAAAACTATTTTATGTGTCTCACTGTTTTATGATTTGATAATGAATTTGACATGTTTGGCAGAAGGAGCTTTATTTTTATGCTTCATATAATTTTCATTGTCGACTCTGTCACTAAATTAGTCAATGTGAGCTCTGTGTAAAATTTTATTGAAGGTTTAAACCTTTTTGTTGTTTCAATTAGTTTTGGAACCGAAACCGCACTAATTGAAACCGCAACGCATAGTTTAAAATCGCACCGCACCAATCATAAACGGTTTTGTGTGCGGTTTTGAATTTGTCAAACCGCACATAAACGATTTCAAATGCGATTTGGACTTTAAACCGCACTATACTCACCCCTATTAACTACAGCCTGTCCAATAATTTTTACATATAATTTTAATATTTCCACACTTGCTCCTCTAACATAAAAGTAAAATTCACTCTCCTCTCTTACAAGAGAAAATTATGTGCAAATATCAAAATCAAAATTATATATAAAAATAGCTAACTCCCAAATTTATAGAGTTAGTACTTCCTACATCCATTCCATTTCTGTATGCTATTTCACATCCATTGCTGAACGTATTTAACTATTTATATATTGCCACATGCAATTCAAATTCGGCCAAAGAAGGTTTCAAAAGATTCTTTTATATATTATGGGAATTTATATTTTTATAAATAAAAATATTAGTTTCACAAGTTTATTTTTATATAAATAACACTCTCATGCATGAATCATATATAATTAACTTTTTTACTTGTAAAAATATTAATTTATATTAATAAGATATAATTCATTTTAAATTTAGACGAAAAAATACAAAGACAATTCATATTAATTCTAGTTGATTTGAACGGGAAAGTACAAGGACGATTCAGACATATTTTAATTGATTTGGATAGAAAAATGTGGTAGGAGAGGAAGGAGGAGAGAGAGATAATAAAAGTGGGGATAATGGAGTGAGGGATTTCTTACATTCTGCCTTCAGATACGAGCAATTACTAATTCTCTATATTATTAGCATATGATGTGCGTGTGTAAATTATGTTACATAAAATAATAAATTTATAAAATTTAAAGAATTGAATACAATATACTATGCGTGTAAATTATATAAAATAAAATAAAAATTTATAAAATTTAAAGAATTAAATACCAAAAATAAAGAAATAATAATATAAAAAGATAAAATAATAGTAATATAACTCAATTTGTAAAACACATCAGTTTCTATTATCAATTTTTATTGCTAGCGAAAAATAACATAATAAAAATAAAAATATGAATAGTTAGAGATAAATATAAATATATGATTAACTCATTATTTATGTATATGTTTAATCACAACAGAAAACTATATGTACTTATTACATA
Organism: Panax quinquefolius; assembly: GCA_020205615.1. Classification (NCBI taxonomy): domain Eukaryota; kingdom Viridiplantae; phylum Streptophyta; class Magnoliopsida; order Apiales; family Araliaceae; genus Panax; species Panax quinquefolius. The sequence continues at coordinate 117,717,371 of CM035158.1, read as the reverse complement.
TAAATAATACACATGCAATTCACTCTTCCATGCCAATCTTTAGAATCCATTCAATTCGCGGTGATCGGAGATCTCAAAAACTGTTAAAAAACGTCGGAGATTCCAAAATCCGTTTTAAAACGCCTGAGATCTCAAAATACCGGTATTACCCGCCGGAGATCTCAAAACTGTTAACTAAAATTTGTTATTTGAAACTTAAATTCTTAACCATACCCCAAATTAATGGAAATTAGAGCTTCATAAAAGATGTAATTATCATAAAAGAAAACTAGATCTATAGATAGATACACACACCTTTAATCTTTTAATACAGCATACACAGATGAAGAAGAAGAAGAAGGAACTCCCTTTTAGGTAGAATTGAATGGGGCGATGGCTGCTGGAGCAGCTGGTACTTTATTAAGGCATTTTCCGTCTTGTATCCACTTATATGATGATTTCACAAACTGTAAAATGTGTGGATATTATTAATAACATTACCATTTCTCTCTCTCTCATGAAGCTCACCTTTTATGAATTAGAAATGCTAGGGGGCCGGTTTTTAGCGACCGAATTGGCGATCGGCCAATTTTTTTTTTTTTTTTTTTTTTTTTATAATTCAAATAATTTATAAGATTTGTTAGAACTAAATTTTTTACAGAGTTCAGTGATTTAGATGTCATTTAGATATACGTAAAAAGCAGAGATGCACAGTTTATAAAAATTTCAATTCCAATAAATTTTATAAATTATTTGAAAATTATAAAAAAATAAAAAAATTAGTCAATCGCCAGAGGCCTGTCGCCCTAGAAGCACTCTTTATGAATTGTAGACCTAATTTGGTGGAGGTGGTGGGGCCATCACTGCTCAACATTAGTAATAAACTACACGAGAGCAAACTTTTATCCCGACAAAAGTCCATATTCACCCTTCATTCATCACTTTATCTTTGGCAAAACTAATAATTTAATCACTGAAATTAGTAAATTTTTCTTAATTCACTATTAAATTTTTAATTTTTTAAATTACTCTATTAAATTAATAAAAAATTTTAATTGGGCTGGTCTGTTAACTCGACTCACTTCTGTTAAATTGATTTCGTTTTTTCCTACGTGGCTTTTAAATAGAAAAGGAAAAATAACAAAGCTGACATGGTTCAATCCAAGTGTTTGAGATTCGTATCTGAAACAAAAGCTAGACATACTTTGACATAAACGTCGACATCTCTGTAAAGATCGTCATCAAAGAGCCTGGCCTGCTGAGGCAAAACAACATCTAGTTTATAAAACTTTTCCTGTTTGAGATTCACATCTGAAGCAATTTCAGATAAGTAACCATCGATCAATTTTCCGACTAGCATCAAATTCGTCGATCTAACGCTATTGTTATTCTCTTTTGTATTGATTCTACTATAAAAATTCTCTTCTAGTTCATCCTGGAAGTAGCCTAATATTCCTTCAACACAATCCACGCCGTACAACGTCTCATTGAGATACGAGTAACTCGACATGAGAAGATCGTCGAGCGTTGCTTGTTCAAGTTGCGATCCGATCTTCTTTTCTAATGCATCTCGACAAGTCTCAGTAGTGTGTAAAATGTTGGTTGTCCTCAACAATGATGCGGTTGAAGATGCTACATAAGAGCTCATTTCATGTGGAAGATTTGCAATTATCGTCTCCAAAAGCTCTCTCTGTTCATCATCTGAAAGAGGTACAGAACCTGATGATAATTGCTTCCGACTCGAACGAGAGATACTTGGAATGTATCTTTTCCCGTAGGCAATCAAGTAACTCTCGATAATATCCAGACTTGTGAGATCGGGCTCTTATGGCAGAAATCAAACGCTTAAACGCTAAGATGGCTCATTTCATCAAACCACGTGTTGATGTTCCTTCTTTTTCCAGCACAAGTTTCAATTATGGAACCGGAGGCCGCTTCATTTACCGTCCAGCCGAACAGAGATGGATCTGTAGTGGAAGCCCTTGCAGCTATTGAATCAATGCACCTAACAACAATGCCAAGCGTTTTTGCTTGGGGCATTATCTACTCGCAAGACTTCAGAGTTTTAATCGAGTCTTTTAGGCTTTTGAGAACAGATTGCGAAAGAAATCTCTCTGATTTAGAAATGAGGTTATCTTTTGAGTATTCATCGGTCATTTCTTCTGAGTATTCATCGGTCATTTCTAAGAACTCAACGGCGCAAAGGACACCCCAAAATAGGTCCACACAACCCATTTTGAGTCGCCAAAATCATAGTCTGTAATTCAAATCAAACTTCATTTATCTGTTGTTGTGTCTGCAAGAAATCTGACATAAATAGCATAAGTTGAAAGTTTCAATACAAATATTGTCTTGTAGACAATATCCAAACTCAAATAAAGTCCTTATTACAATTATTGTCACACTATTTTATAAAATAGTGAGGACTACTATATTAACCATTTTGGACCATTACTCCATTCCCCGAATAGTCCTAGTTACATTCTCGCCTCCTGAGAATAATAATGGAACTAAAAAGAAAAGGGTGAGCTCAACTAGCTCAGTAAAGAATATTATGACTAAGATAATGAAGAACAAATTATCCTTAGTCCTCAACCGTGAAAAATCTGATAGAATACAATAGACAACAAGTTTTAGATCAACAACTGCAGCGGAAATAATAATCCATTAGAAGAGTCAAGTAGAGCATGATGTCTGCTATCTTCTATGATTTAAAAGTCCATCATCAATAATTTATCCCTATAATATCAATCAATAATCATTTCAGATCAACGAATTATCCATCCACTACGGGCCAAGGATATTCATATGTATCACCAGTGGTCATGATCATGCTAAACAACTATCCATCTATGCCCTACGGGCCAAAGAGGACTTTTATCACACCTTTGTATGTAACATTACAGGTCATGATTATACCAATACACAATTCCTGGTCATAATCATACCAATCAACAGTCCATCTATGCACTACGAGCCAAATATGACTTTCACCACAATATAAACATGAGGATGATGACAATGATATAAAGAATCAATCAAATGAGATCAATGATAAATATTAAAGATTTATAATTCAATTTATCCAGAGTTCAAGAATGTCCAAATTGTTTACATGATCACCAATTGTGGAGTAAAATTCAAGATTGATATTCATGTATCCAAAATAATTTGGACAGAAAAGAAATTGCAAGTGGTTTATTATGTAATGTGAAAAGGCAAGTGGTTTGACTCCTGTAATGTGAAACAGCAAGTGGTTTAACGTCTGGTAAAGGCAAGTACTATTGAAGAAGGTGACTCTTAGATGATGACCTATGGGTCCCATAGAATAAACCAAACTTACAACAAACGTCTCATAACAAAGCTCTTATTTATATCAAAGATTGAATAAATATTTACTACAATCACTTTATCTTCAATCAACACAATTTTAATCTTTCAATAATTCTTCATCAATAATATTATAACTCACAATATTGACAACCAGATCATTCACAGGAAAGAGAGATGTGACGCCCCCAAAATAGGTCCACATGACCCATTCTGAGTCGCCAGATATCACACTATAAAAATCAAATACAAACTTTATTTATACAACTGTTGAACTATCGTGCAGAATATGACCACAGTTAAACTGTTGACGTATGTACCTGGTGTTTCGAAAAGGTGAGGGTACCTCGCTTTCATTTCTGATTCCAACTCCCAAGTCATTTCTTCAATAGCATGGTTCCTCCACAAAACCTTGACTTATGGTATAACCTTAGTTCGTAGGATATGCTCTTTCCTATCCAATATCTTGTGAGTACCTTCTCGCACGTTAAATCTTGATTATCTAAATCTAGTTCTAACGCTTGATAATGTGGTTTGGGTCTTTCACATATTTACGAAGCATAGATATATGAAAAACATTATGAGCACGAGACATACTTGGAGGTAATCGCGAGTCATAGGCCACATTTCCTATTCGATCAAGAATCTAAAATGGTTACAACAAATCGTGGATTGAGCTTTCCTCTCTTCTCAAATCTTGTAACTCCCTTCCATGGAGCAACACGTAATAGTACATGATCTTCAATATTAAATTCCACGTCCTTTCGATGAAGGTCAGCATAACTCTTTTGTCGATCTTGTGAGGTCTTTTATCGTTGCGGATCATTTGAATCTTTTTGTAGTCATGCGTCATTAATTACGGTCCCAACAACGTTGCTTCTCCCACCTCGCCCCGATATCTTTGGAAACGACACTTTCGTTCATATAACGCCTCGAATGGAGCCATGCCTATACTTGCTTGATAACAATTGTTGTAGGAGAATTCCCTTAGTAGTAGTACTTATCAACTTCTTTTAAAATCTAGGACACTGAGTCTTAATAAATCTTGAGGGTTTGAATAGTCCTTTCAGGTTGTCCGTCGGTTTGAGGATGGTATCCGAATGAATCGTAAATCGTGCCTTTATAGCTTTTGCAAGCTAACCCAAAATCGTGAAGTGAATCTTGGGTTATGATCCGAAACTATGGATACTGGCATGCCATGCAATCTCATAATCTCATTTACGTGCATACTAGCAAGACGTTCAAGGGAATAAGTCTCACGTATAGGTAAGAAATGAGCAGACTTGGTTAATCTATCAACAATAACTCAAATCGCATCTATGCCTTAAGAAACTTTAGGAAGACCTGTAACGAAATCCATGGTAATGTGTTCCACTTCCATTTCGGAATCTCAAATGGTTGCAATGGACCCTTCGGCACTTGATGCTCTGCCTTAACACGTAGACAAGTTAAACACCTCGAGATAAACTCCACGATCTCTTTCTTCATATTGCTCTACCAAAATGTATGTCGAAGATCATGATACATTTTGGTACTCCCAAGATGAATTGCAAATGGTGTGTTGTGTGCCTCCATCATGATTCTATGCTTCAAGTTAGAATCATTAGGAACGCAAAGTCTGGAGTTGACTCGAAGTATTCCTTCTTCATCGATTCTTGCTTCTGGAATAGCACCTTCTTGCACTTTCTTTTTTATATGCATCGACTTCAGTGCGTAGCAAGCAACTTTAACTTTATCGATTAAAGTCGGTTCTACTCGTATATTTGCCATCATCACGTGGGTCCCTAGAGTCTTTAACTCTATCTCCATCCTTTGTAAGAAGTATAAAATGGGTCTTTGTGTTAACAACATCGCACTTTTCGTGCCGCATCTGAACTTTCTTTCAATCGTCATTCCACAACGTTTGCTTTTCGAGGATGATATTGAAATTATAGTCGTAATCCATCAGCGGCTCGAGCCAACGTCGTTGCCGCGCATGTTAAGTTCCTTTTGGGTGAAGAAATATTTGAGGCTTTTATGATCCGTATAAATTTCCACTTTCTCCCATATAGGTAGTGTCTCCAGCATTTTCAGCATTAAAACGATGCACGCTAACTCCGGATCGTGAGTAGGATAATTCCTCTCATATTCTTTGAGTTGTCGCGAGGCATAGGATATGACTTTCCCATGTTGCATGAGAACACATCCTAACCCTTTGCACGAAGCATACAGAGATAACAAATCCATCCGAACCAGATGGTATTATCAGAACAGGTTCCGAAATGAGTCGCCTCTTGAGCTCTTGGAAACTCTTCTCGCATTCCTCGCTCCATACGAATTTTGCATCTTTCTAAGTCAGCTGAGTTAACGGAGTAGTGATTCAAGAAAATCCTTCCACGAATCTCCGATAATAACCATGTTAAGAAAGCTACGCGCTTTTGGCCACCGACTTGGTTGCTCCCAACTTTGGATTGCTTGATCTTTCTTAGGGTCGATAGATACTCCATGTTTTGATACCACGTGCCCAAGGAATGCTACTTCCTTAAGCCGAACTAGCATTTCTTGACGGCATATAACTTGTTGTCACGAAGTCTTTGAAGTACCGACAAATGGTGTTCATGATCTTCACGGTTTTGGAATAGATGAGGATGTCATCAATAAAGACAACAACGAATCGATCCAAATATTCCTTGAATACACGGTTCATCATATCCATGAAAGCGGCGGAGCATTAGTCAATCCAAAAGACATGACTAAGAATTCATAATGCCCGTCTCGAAGTTACAAGGCGGTCTTTGGAATATCCTCGATTTTAATCTTCATTGATGATATCCGAGCGAAGATCGATCTTTGAAAAGTATTGTGCTCCTTGCAACTGGTCAAACAGGTCATCAATGCGAGGTAGTGGATACTTATTCTTAATGGTGACATGGTTTAATTCTCGGTAGTCAATACAAAGTCGCATACTCCCGTCTTTCTTTTTTATAAATAAAGCAGAGCACCCGAGGAGATGTACTAGGGACGAGATGAAATAGATGTCTAACAATTCTTCGTAGTTGGACTTTTAACTCACGAAGTTCAATAGGAGCCATTCGATATGGGGTTTTAGAAATGGGCTTTATACGGTTCAAGATCAATAAAGAATTCAACTTCACGTTAGGGGTAGGCGGGAAGTTCTTGAAATCGTCAGAAATTCATTAACAACGGGAATATTATTCAAATCGGCGTGTTTTGTTCAAGTCCATAATATGGGCTAAGAAAGCTTGACATCCGTTTTTCAATAAGCGAATATCTTTATGGCTCGATATGATACTAAGCGATTTTAGTGGTTTAGTTGCTTGAATTAGGTATAACGGGTTGGTTAGGAATATGAAAACTAACAACCTTACGAAAACAATCAATTTTTTGGCATGATGAGTGGTTAACCAATCAATCCCTAAAATCACATCAAATGTAAGTATCTTTAAAGAAATAAGATCGACATGTAATGTGTGGCGCCCCAAAATAGGTATACATCACCCATTACGGTTGTCGATACATGCATGCGAAACAACTACAACTTTATTATTACAACCAAGAAAAAGCTGTGAGTTTGAATACAAATATTATCTTCTGCAGACAATATCTATACTCAAATAAATCCTCATCACATTTATATGATACATTATTTTACAAAAATGGTGAGGACTACTAAACAATTCTTTCTAAAACCTTCATTCCATACCCAGAGCTACGTACTTTCGCTTATATTCTCGCCTCACGAGAAGAAAAATGGAACAAAAAGGAAAAAGGTGAGCTCAACTAGCTCGATAAAGAATATTATGACTAAGATAATATACAACAAATTTATCGTTAGTCTTCAACAGGGAAAATCTAATAGAATACAATAGGCAACAAATTTTAAATCAATATTCGCAATGAAATAATAATTCATTAGAAGAGTTAAGTAGAGAATGCAAACTACTATCTTCATGTATAAATTTAAAAGTTCATCGATCATCTTTTATCCCTGTAACATCAATCGATATACATCGGAATCAAATATTCATCTTTACTCTGAGGCCAAAGATATTCATCGATTGGTCATGTTCATCTAAACACTGTTCATCTTTTTACTACTGACCAAAGATATTCTTGAAAATCATTCATCTTTGCTTTACTCTGCCAAAGATATTCAATAATATCATCATTTAAGACCGAGGATGATGAAAAATATTTTTTTAAAGAAAGCGAATCCGATTGAAACAAAATGACAAGGATTAAGGATTAAGGATTCGTATTTTGTTTTATCCATGTTCAAAAATACCTCAAAAATAATCATAGTGGTGTAAAATTCAAGAATGATCAAAACATGGATCAATCAAAGCTAGTATCCGAATAGATATTTTGACAAAAAAGAAGAAATTTTATTTTTCGATTGAATAGTCAGTACTACGTGAATAGTCATTAGTATCGTGAATAGTAACTCAGAGCACCAAAAGATAGAAATTCCACAAAAACATCTTCACGACTTAATGAATAGTACTCGTGAATAGTAACTTCGTGAATAGTAACTCATGAATAGTAACTTGTGAATAAGTAACTCATGAATAAGTAACCGACATGAAAAAGTTCCAAATTTGATAAAAAGTTCAACCAATATTTGACATAATGATATTGAAGAAATAATATCATTTGAGAAGAAAATAACATCCCCTTACCTCGAAAGATTAGTACTTACATTTGGAATAAGGGTATAGTCTTTGAAGGAAACTTGCACCGTCTAACAATACTCAAAGTATACTCAAAATACTCACAAGAATATGCTCGATAATATAGAGAGATAAAACTTCAGTTTCGGTGTGATTTTCAATTCTAACCCAAGCTTTTATTTATAGAAAAATGCTTTAGAAACCAAAGCGAGAAAATTTAATAAAATATTAATATATATTATAAATTTCCTTAGCCCATCTTTGAAGATCTGATTTCAGCAATTAATATCACATGTTAGCCCACTTAAATGCAAAAAAACGTTTTTCTTTAAAATAATAATTAAAACTTCCAAAAATTAATTATTTCGGAGCTTCGGAACTTCAATAATTCACAATAAATAGCCCTTTTATCAGAAAATTCGAATCTCTCGAGTTTTTATAGGAAATTCAATTCTCTACAACTTTGCAGAAGAAAGTTTTTCCGAATTCCAAACAAAAATTGACCGAAATCCACAAGCGGGCAATTTTACATTTATAATCAAATTTCGATCAATAAATGGGGTCCCAGAGCATGTTTAACATGTTTTAAACATTTATTACAACAAAAATACTCTTCTTCCTCGTATACTCATATATCCCACATTCATTGTAAAAATATCACCATTATTATATTATTAAAATATAATAATATATTTAAATGAATTATTTTATCGAAAAAGTTAAAATTTCAATTTTCAACAATTGTCACATTAAAAATTTTCTCCATCTATATCCACATAAAATTAATATTTTCCTCATCATATGAATCAATAATTAATTATTCACAAATAATATTACAGAATCCTGATATTGACAACTGAGTAGGTTCCAGGAAGAGGGCTTTCGATAAAATTTCTCCTTCTTGGCGGCAATTAGGTGACCAAACCTCTCCTTAGACAAAACTTTCTAGACATTGCCAATAATGTTATCTAATAATATTATTCGAGATAATATGAATTATTGCTTCGATAATAAAAATATATTGTAATGACAATTATGAAACAACAAACAATATAAAATATCAATGACAATTATTAACTCAATAAAATCTTTGACAATAATTATCGTAACCATTATTGAGTAGTGCCTTCTTACGTAAGAATCAATAATTGGTGCAATCTGGTGTGCTCTTGTGTGTTTAACCAAGTATTTTAACGATGACTTGAATAACAACTACTCATAGTTATTTTTAACCAACTTATATTTGTCGTTTTCTTCATCCAATCGCTTTTTCGTTATGGGGCCCACACATTGTCATACCGTAAATACGAATATTCCACGACCAAACGAATATTCCCAATACAACAATGAATATTTTATAACCAACTTGCTTATTTTGAAATATTTGCGTATTTTACCCTAACTATCCACATTAATCACATCAACCCTTACTATTTCAAAATAATAAATAGAAAATTAAATTTCATTAATAATAAGTTGGGGTCTTACATAATGTGATTGTGCCAATTTGTATCAAGCAAGATTTATAAACTGTAGATGTAGATGTGAAGGTTTCACTTTGATGGAGTTTCAACAGATAAGTTAAAGTCCAATTTCTCCGGAGTCAAGTTTAAACTTTGACCACAAGCAGGAGAGATAAGAGAATGGGTAGAACCGGTATCTAGTAAGGTATAAACTTCGCCAGAATTCAAGATTAGCTTACCCGTGATCACCTCGTTCGGGTTTCTCGCGTTTTGGCGATCGCGACAAGCGCCGCTCTTTGAACCAATCGACTTTGTTTTTGTCAGTAGTAGCCTTTGTGTCCGCCGTAGTCCCAATTGGACTTGACTTATTTCTGAGGACAAAATCGGGCTATGTGACAATCTTTTCCACAATTGAAACACACCTTGGAGGGTTGTGAACAGTTTGGACTTATGTGTCCCTCCTCTCCGCATCTGTAGCATCTAACTAGCGGTCGTTCTCCTCCCCTAGAATTTGTTGTTGGTGTTGGTGCTGCTGCTGATGTCTTCCCGTCATTGTTGAATCTCCTCTTTTTAAAATTTCCACTTAACTCACCTCTCCTATTATCATGGCCACGATGACCACCCGAGTGGTTATCGCTTTTGTCCGTATTCTTCCTTCCTCGCTGATTATCATCGCTCCGATGACTGCTGTCACCGGTATGACCCTAGTTGTGGTCCCTCGGTTGAACATACTCGTTATCACGCTCTAATAATTGAGCCCTATTTACAACATCTGAATATAAAGAAAATTTATGAGAGATAAGATATTGTCGAATCTGGGTTTAGACTCTCTCGAAACATCGCGTCATACGTTCCTCATTTTCTACCAAATGAGGTGCAAACCTGGATAACTCCGCGAACTTAGCCTCGTCCTTGGGACACCGTCATGTTATTTTGTTCCGGTCTAATAAACTCTACCTCCTTCATATGACGAATACTTTCGGAAAGTACTTGTCATTAAACTGTTTCTGAAATCTTTCCCAAGACATGTTGAGTGCGGCTGGATGGGTACGTTTCACAGACTCCCACCAATAATCTGCCTCATCACGGAAAATAAAGGTGGCGAATGGAACCTTCTGTTCCTCCGTGCAGCCCAAGACATCGAATATCTTGGTAATTTGCTTAACCCACGTTTCCGCCTTAATCGGATCGGCTTTCCGTAAATCTGGTGGTCCCAACTCCTTGAAGCGCTTTGTACATGATGATCGCGTTGCCATCATTTCCACCGTATTTTGTACACGAGTCTCCTAAATCGATTTTGCATGAAGCGCAAAAAACTTCTAAACATCGCATCATTCATCGTTTGCTCGGTAGTGTTGTTTACGGAGGAATATTGCCTTCCTGTTGCACGCTCTTCTTGGTTGGTAATCAAAGGTTGTTTTCACGATCTCATAGACTCCATTGTTAACGTTCTCATTTGCCATTCTTAAAAATTGCCATAAAAGCAGGGGTTAATTAAACAAATTAACATAACACATATTATCCTATATTATGATAGGCCAACAAATAAGCTTAGGTAGGACACCTTTAGCGAAGGATGTACTCGTCTCTCCCTCTAGTTCTATTCCCCAATATCGCGAGAGACCATATCCCTAAGCTCTAATACCAAGCTGTGGCGCCCCCAAAATAGGTATACATCACCTATTACGAGTCATCAAATACATGGCATGAAAACAACTACAACTTTATTATTACAATTGTAAATGCAAAATACGACAACACATCTGTGAGTTTAAATACAAATATTATCTTCTAGACAATATCCACACCCAAATATGTCCTCATTACAATTATTGATGCCTTTATTTTACAAAATGGTGAGGACTACTAAAATAGCTATCTTGAATCATCACTCCATTACCCATTTAGTCCCGGCCTAAATTCTCACCTCCCAAGAAGAAAAATGGAACAAAAAAGGAAAAGGTAAGCTCAACTAGCCCGGTAAAGAATATTATGACTAAGATAATATACAACAAATTATCATTAGTCTTCAACAGGAAAAAATCTGATAGAATATAATGAGACAACAAGTTATAGATGAACAACTGCAGTGGAAACAACAATTCATTAGAAGAGTTAAGTAGATAATGAAATCTACTATCATCTATGAATTTAAAAGTCCATCATCAATATTTTATCCCTGTAACATCAATCAATATACATCTTTGCACTACGGGCCAAAGATATTCATTTATATCACTAGTTGGTCATGTTCATCTCAAACACATTCATCTTAGTACTATGGGCCAAAGATATTCATCAGGTAATCATTCATCTTTGCACGCTACGGGCCAAAGATATTCATCAAGTATCACCATTAAGGAGTGAGGATGATGAAAACATTTTAGAGAAACGAATCTAGTGAGACATGAAAGACAAATATTAGGAATTCGTATTTCGGTTTATCCAAATTCAATAATACTCCATAATAACCAAGTGTGAAGTAGAATTCAAAAATAAAGATCAAAACATGGATACAATCAAAGATAGTAACCATTAAAGACATCTGGGAAGAAAAAGAGAAAATTTCATTTTTCGGTGAATAGTGTCGTATTTGTGAATAATGCCGTATACGTGAATAGTGCCGTATGCGTGAATAGTAACTCCTACACAAAAAGTTCTAAATTTGATTAAAAAGTTTAGATCAATACTTCGGCATAATGATATTGAAAGAAATAATATCATATATGAAGAAAATAGCATCCCTTACCTCAAAGAAATATTACTTCGAAATGAAATGTCGGATATGATACTGAATGAAACTTGTATAGAATAGCAACTCTCAAAGTATCTAAATACTCACAAAATATGCTCGATAATATAGAGAGAGAAAGAGCGAAACCTTATGTTTCTGGTGTGATTTTCAATTCTAACTTAGCCCTCTATTTATAGGAAAATTTTAGCCCGCCGAAGCAGACATGACCTGCTACCTGATGGCTTTACCTGCTACTATTGCCACCCACCACATTTGAAATAAAATTCAGCACATTTCTTCACCAACCACAAGTGGGGCCCACTCATTTCTTCACCTAATTTACGAATCAGTCACATCTTAAAATTCATAACAAATCATACGTTCATTTTTAACGGTACAAAATTTGTGGACATATACTCAACTTATATATGTATAATGTAAGACCCCAAATTATTAATAAATGAAATTTAGTTTCCTCTATTTATTATTTTGAAATAGTAAGGGTTGATTTGATTAATGTGGATAGTTATGGGTAAAATACACAAATATTTTGAATAAGCGAGTGGTTATAAAATATTCATTATAAATCGTGGAATATTAAATCTTTGTCGGGGAATATTAAATGCTGACTGAGTAGCGATCTTTGTGGGCCCCATAACGAAAGCGATTGGATGAAGAAAATGACAAATATAAGTTGTTTATAAATACTTGTAGTAGTTATTACAGATTATCATTGTTGGAATACCGTTGGTTAAAACACACTAATACGCGTTGTTGAGCAGTAGAAGACACGGTATTGCACCAATTATTGATTCTTACGTAAAGGCACTACTCAATAATGGTTACGATAATTCTTTATTCAAATTATTTTATTGATTTAATAATTCTTTGCGTTGATATTTTATATTGTTGTTTGTTTGATAATTGTCATTACGGTATTTTTCATTATCGGAAAGCAATAATTCTTATTATCCGAATAATATTATTAGATAACATTATTGGCAATGTCTAGAAAGTTACATCTAAGGAGAGGTTTGGTCACCTAATTGCTTGGCGATGAGAAGGAGAAATTCTTATTGGAAAGCCCCCTTTCTCTGGAGCGGCACGGTTTGCTAAGATCTTTGTGATTACGTAATATTATTTGTGAATAATTAATTATTGATTTATATGATGAGGAAAATATTGATTTTATGTGGATATAGATGGAGAAAATTTTTAATGTGACAATTGTTAAAAATTAATATTTTATCTTTTTGATAAAATAATTTATTTAAATATATTATTTTAATAATATATTAACGGTGATATTTTTATAATGAATGTGGGATATATGAGTATATGAGGAGGAAGAGTATTTTTGTGGCATTAAATGTTTAACACATATTTTGTATGTTGGTGGACACAATTATTAACCGAAATTTGATTATACTTTATAAAATCATCAGTTTATGGATTTTGGTCAATTTGTTTGGAATTTGGAAAACTTCCTTCTACAAAGTTGTAGATAATGGAATTTCCTATGGAAAGTCATGAGTTTTGAATTTTTCTGATAAAAGAGCTATTTATTATGAATTATTGAAGTTCCAAAGTTAGAAATAATTGATTTTTGGAAGTTTTAATTGTTTTAATTAACAAAAAACATTTTTAGATCTATGAGCCTCATTTTACATGTGTTAGGTTGCTGATTTCAGATTCTCAAAGGTTGGCGAGATAAATTTTTTATAAATATATTATTATATTAAATTTTACGCTTTGGTGTTCTAAGCGTTTTCCTATAAATAGGGTGCTTGGGTTAGAATTGAAAATCACACCAAAATTGAAATTTTTCTCTCTATATTATCGAGCGTATTCTTGTGAGTATTTTGAGTATACTTTGAGTATTGCTATCTGGTGCAAGTTCAAGTCATAGCTTTATATCAGGTGTTTCAACTAGAAATCTTTGTCTTTTCGAGGTAAAGGATGTTATTTTCTTCTCAAATGATATTATATCTTCAATATCATTATCTTTGAAATATTGGTTGGAACTTTTATCAAATTTGGAACTTTTTCATGTGGGGTTACTATTATTCATGAGTTCTTATTCACGAGTTACTATTCATGAGTTTCTTATTCACGATTCTTATTCACGAAAGTACTATTTACTGAAGCGTGAAGATGTTTTTGTGAAATTTTTATCTTTTGGTGTAAAGTTACTATTCACGATTATCAAGACTATTCATAGAAAAATGAAATTTCTTCTTTTTGTCCAAAATATCTATTATGGATACTAGCTTTGATTGTATCCATATTTTGATCATTCTTGAATTTTACTCCACTCGATTACTTATGAAGTATTTTTGAACTTGGATTGTTTAAAATCTGAATCCTTAATATTGTTCTTTTGTTTCATTGAATTCGTTTTTCTTTAAAATATTTTTCATCATCCTCGGTCCTAAATGATGATATTATGAATATCTTTGGCACGTAGTGCAAAGATGAATGATTTCTTTGATGAATATCTTTGGCCGTAGTGCAAAGATGAGCAGTGTTGAGATGAACATGACTCTTGATTAATATCTTTGGCCGTAGTGCAAAGATGAGCAGTGTTTAGATGAACATGACTTGGTGATGAATATCTTTGGCACTGTAGTGCAAAGATGAATATTTGATTCGAGATATATATTGATTGATGTTCTGGGGATAAAATATCGACGATGAACTTTTAAATTCATATATAGAAGATAGTAGTTTGCATTCTCTACTTAACTCTTCTAATGAATTGTTGTTTCACCGCACTTGTTGATTTAAAAGCTGGTTGTCTATTGTATTCTATTAGATTTTTTCCTGTTGAAACTAACGATAATTTGTTGTATATTATCTTAGTCATAATATTCTTCTTTGGGCTAGTTGAGCTCACCCTTTTCTTTTTTGTTCCATTTTCTTCTCGGGAGGCGAGAATATGGAGTCTTAGTCGGGATATGGAATGAAGGTTCTAGAGAGTTGTTTAGTAGTCCTCACCATTTTTGTAAAATAATGTATCAATAATTGTGATGGGGATTTATTTGCGTGTGGATATTGTCTAGAAGACAATAATTGTATTTAAACTCACAGTATATATGTTGTCGTATTTTGCACGACAAATGTATTAATAAAGTTGTAGTTATTTCTATACCATGTATTTGGCGACTCAGAATGGGTTTGATAGAATGGACCTATTTTGGGGGCGTCACAGTTGGTATCAGAGCTTAGGGATATGATCTCTGGCGGAGATCGGGGAATAGAACTAGGAGGGGAGAGACGAGTAAATCCTTCGCTAGTGTGTCCTACCTAAGCTTATTTGTTAGTTAGTCGTCAATATATAGGATATTATGTGATATATTGATTTCCTTAATTAACCCTTGTTTTATGGCGGTGATTTGAGAATGTCGTGAGAATATTAATGATGGAGTAAATGAGACCGTGGAGATGCTTCATGTCTTTACCAATGAGGAGAACGTGCAACAGTGGCAATGTACCTCACATGAACAACAATTAAGCGAGATGATGAGCGAGGGGATGTTTAGAAATTTTTTGCAGTTCATGCAAAATCGACGCGAGGAGACTCGTGTTCAAAATCTGAGGAGAAATGATAGCAATTCACGGGTTGTCACATACAAACAGTTCAAAGAGTTGGGACCACCGAATTTAAGGGAAAGCCAGATCCGATCATGGCGGAAACATGGGTCAAGCAAATTACCAAGATATTCGATGTCTTGGGATGCACGGAGAACGAAGGTTCCATTCGCAACCTTTATGTTCGTGGCGAGGCGATTCATGGTGGGAATCGTGAAAGCGTGCCATCCATCCATTTTCGGCGATGTCGTGGGAGACGTTTGAAGCAGTTCAATGACAAGTACTTTCACGAAAGTATTAAATGCGTATGAAGGAAGTGGAGTTTATTAGGCGGAGCGAGAATAACATGGCGGTGTCCCAAAGATGAGGCGAAGTTCGCAGAGTTATCGAGTTTGCACCTCATTTGGTGGAGAATGAGGAGCATGACGCGCGGATGTTTCTTAGAGGTTTGAAACCCGAGCATACGTCAATATCTCATTTCTCATAAATTTTCTCTCTATCGAGATGTTGCCAACAGGCTCGATTGTTAGAGCGAGATAACGAGTACGGTCAACCGAGGGACCATAACCAGGATCATATCGAAGATAGCAGTCAACAAAATAACGATAACCAGCGGAGAAAGAAGAATACGGACAAAGGCGGTAACCACTCTGGTGGTAATCGTGGCCATAAAAATAGAAAAAGCGAGTGGGAGGAGATTTTAAAAGAGGAGATTCAACAACGACTATGTGAAGACGTCACCCTCCGAGTGTGGCGGTTCCAAGGAGGAGGAGAAAGACCACCGGTCAGTATGTTACAAAATGTGGGAAGAGGGACATATCACCCAAAATGCCCTGGCAGTTTAAGGTATGCAATAATTATGGAAAAGAAGGACATATCGCTTTCGAGATTATGCGGTATCTAAACCCGATCCAGTGGGAATGGTGACTCAAAAGGATGTCCCGAGAAAAGGTCAAAGTCAGCGATTCACGGAAGAAGCGTTTGTCGTGGCCAGGTTAAAATGCGAGAACCCGAACGAAGTTGCTTACGGGTTAGTTAATTATAAATTCTTTGAAGTTTATACCTTACTGAAATACGGTTCTACCCATTCTTTTATCTCTCTCTTGCTTTTCGCTCAACGTTTGAACTTGACTACTGAGAGAAATTAGACTTTGACCTATTTATGGAGACTCAGGGTTAGGAGAAACTTTCATTACATCCGTTGTTTAGAAATCTTGCTTGATTCAGTTGGCACTATCACATTACACCGTTAACCTTATTTCTATAGAGATATTTGCTTTTGATGTGATTTTAAGGTTAACTACTCATCATACCAAAATTGATTACTTTCGTAAGGTTGTTAGTTTTCATATTCCTAAGCAAAACTGTTATTGAATTCAAGCAATCAAACCATTGTAGTCAAACATTTTCATATCAAGCCATAAGGTCATTCGTTTATTACGGATGTCAAGTTTTCTTAGTCCATGTTATGGATTTGAATAAAGACACGTCGATTTGAATAATATTCTGTTGTTATTGATTTTTCTGACGTATTTCTGAAGAATTTCTTGGCTTACTCCCAAAGACCGATATTAAATTTTTGTATCGACTTTGAACCCGTTACAAAACTCATTTCTAAAATCTCATATCGAATGGCTCTATTGAACTTCGAGGAGTTAAAAATTTAACTATAAATTTGGTACCGAGCCTTTATCCGGTGACTTCCTTTGTGGAATGCACCGCCGACTTCTCGTAGGGGACACCATATTCGCATGCGATATTAAACCGATAGGTGTCATTGTAACGTCTTATCCAAGGTTGGGATATGAGTCACAGTTGAGAACAACCTAAGTCGGTGAATCGAAATACGTAGCTTTCTGAGGCTTAGTTGGTTATTATCGGAGATTCGTTGAAGGATATTCTCGAATCACTATTCCATTAACTTAACGGTGACTCGTAGAGATACAAAATTCGAATGGAGCAAAGAATGTGGGAAGAGCTTGAAGAACTCAAGAGGAGACTCATTTAAGCACATGTTACGACCATGCCATCCCGGAAAAGCGACGTGGTAGGTGGCGTGTTGAGTAGAAGATCGTTATACAATCGAAAATACGATATTGTCAAAGACTCATTTCGTATAATTTACAAATAATAGAGATGGAGATGAAAACTCTAGGTACCCGCGTGATGATAAGCGAGTATAATCGACTTTAATCGATAAAGTTAAAGTCATTCAAGCTACACACGGAGGTGATGAATTTGAAGAAGGAGGTGCAAGAAGTTGTTATTTCAAAAGCGAGAATCGGTGAGGTGAGAAAGCTCAAACCTTCGATTTATTAATCCATTTGAAATTCTCGATCGAATAGAGCGTGGCCTATAGACTCGCTTTTACCGCCAAGTAATGGCGTGTTCATAGCGTTTTTTCACGTATCGATGTTACGTAAATATGTGGACGACCCGAACCATGTCATTGAGTTAAATAGGACGAGATAGCCGAAGACTTAACGACGAGGAGGTACTGTCAAGATCTTGGATAGGAAAGAACATGTCCATGTCTCGAGGTTATACCACAAGTTAAAGTTTTGTGGAGAAACCATGCTTATTGAGGAAATGACACGGGAGTTGGAAATGGAAATGAAAGCGAGGTATTCTCATCTTTTGAAAAACACCAGTGCGTCGCACGTCAATTTCGAGGGACGAAATTTCATAAGGATGGGAGGTTGTAAGACCCCAAATTATTAATAAATGAAATTTATTTTCCTCTATTTATTATTTTGAAATAGTAAGGGTTGATTTGATTAATGTGGATAGTTATGGGTAAAATACATAAATATTTGAATAAGCAAGTGGTTATAAAATATTCATTATCGTTGGGGAATATTCGTTTGGTCGTGGAATATTCGTATTGTAAAGAATATTAAATGACGCCTTGATCTTTTGTGGGCCCCATAACGGAAAGCGATTGGATGAAGAAAACGACAAATATAAGTTGTTTATAAATATGGCGTAGTTATTCACAGATTAATCTTGTTGGAATACCCGGTGGTTAAAACACACTAATACTGGCGTTGTTAAACAAGAAGCACGGTATTGCACCAATTATTGATTCTTACGTAAGAAGGCACTACTCAATAATGGTTACGATAATTCTTATTCAATTTTATTTTATTGATTTAATAATTCTTTGCGTTGATATTTTATATTATTGTTGTTTTCAATAATTGTCATTACACAAGTATTTTCATTATCGAAGCAATAATTCATATTATCTGAATAATATTATTAGATTACATTATTGGCAATGTCTAGAAAGTTTACATACAAGGAGAGGTTTGGTCACCTAATTCTTGGCGCCGATAAGGAGAAATTCTTATTCGAAAGCCCCCTCTTTCACTGAGGAGAACTACCGTTCATAAGATTGTGATTACGTAATATTATTTGTGAATAATTAATTATTGATTTATATGATGAGGAAAATATTGATTTTATGTGGATATAGATGGAGAAAATTTTAATGTGACAATTGTTGAAAATTAATATTTTATCTTTTTCGATAAAATAATTTATTTAAATATATTATTTTAATAATATATTAACGGTGATATTTTTATAATGAATGTGGGATATATGAGTATATGAGGAGGAAGAGTATTTTTGTGGCATTAAATGTTTAACACATATTATGTGTGTTGGTGGACACAATTATTGACCGAAATTTGATTATAGCCTATAAAATCGTCCGTTTATGGATTTCGGTCAATTTCTGTTTGGAATTTGGAAAAACTTCCTTCTGCAAAGTTGTAGATAATGGAATTTCCTATGGAAAGTCGCGAGTTTCGAATTTTTCTGATAAAAGAGCTATTTATTATGAATTATTGAAGTTCCAAAGTTCCGAAATAATTGATTTTTGGAAGTTTTAATTGTTTTAATTAACAAAAACGTTTTTTAGATCTATGAGCCTCATTTTACATGTGTTAGGTTGCTGATTTCAGATTCTCAAAGGTTGGCGTAGACAAATTTTTATAAATATATTATTATATTAAATTTTACGCTTTGGTGTTCTAAAGATTTTCCTATAAATAGGGTGCTTGGGTTAGAATTGAAAATCACACGTGAACTGAAGTTTTCTCTCTATATTATCGAGTGTATTCTTGTGAGTATTTTGAGTATACTTTGAGTATTGCTTTATACGATCTGCAAGTTCAAGTCATAGCCTTTATATCCAGGTGTTTCAACTAGAAGTCTTGTCTTTTCGAGGTAAGGGATGTTATTTTCTTCTCAAATGATATTATATCTTCAATATCATTATGCTGAAATATTGGTTGGAACTTTTTCATGTCGGGGTTACTATTCATGAGTTACTATTTACGAGTTACTATTCATGAGTTACTATTTACGAGTTACTATTCATGAGTTACTATTCACGAGTTACTATTCACGAGTACTATTTACGAAGCGTGAAGATGTTTTTTGTGAAATTTCTATCTTTTGGTGTCTGGATTTACTATTCACGATACTCACGACTATTCATAGAAAAATGAAATTTCTTCTTTTTGTCCAAAATATCTATTATGGATACTAGCTTTGATTGTATCCATGTTTTGATCATTCTTGAATTTTACTCCACTCGATTACTTATGAAGTATTTTTGAACTTGGATTGTTTAAAATACTGAATCCTTAATATTTGTTCTTTTGTTTCTTTGAATTCGTTTTCTTTAAAATATTTTCATCATCCTCGGTCCTAAATGATGATATTCTTGAATATCTTTGGCACAGTAGGCAAAAGATGAATGATTTCTTGATGAATATCTTTGGCCGTAGTGCAAAAGATGAGCAGTGTTGAGATGAACATGACCTATCGATTAATATCTTTGGCCCGTGAGTAAAAGATAAGCAGTGTTTAGATGAACATGACTAATCGATGAATATCTTCTTTTGTAGTGCAAAAGATGAATATTTGATTCGGATATATATTGATTGATGTTACGAGGATAAAATATCGATGATGAACTTTTAAATTCATATATAGAAGATAGTAGTTTGCATTCTCTACTTAACTCTTCTAATGAATTGTTGTTTCACGCACTTGTTGATTTAAAAGCTGGTTGTCTATTGTATTCTATTAGATTTTTCCTGTTGGAAACTAACGATAATTTGTTGTATATTATCTTAGTCATAATATTCTTTCTTGGGCTAGTTGAGCTCACCCTTTTCCTTTTTGTTCCATTTTCTTCTCGGGAGGCGAGAATGTGGCGAGTACTAGTCGGGATATGGAATGAAGGTTCTAGAGAGTTGTTTAGTAGTCCTCACCATTTTGTAAAATAATGTATCAATAATTGTGATGGGGATTTATTTGCGTGTGGATATTTATGCAGAAGACAATAATTGTATTTAAACTCACAAGATATATGTTGTCAGTATTTTGCACGACAAATGTATTAATAAAGTTATAGTTATTTCTATACCATGTATTTGGCGACTCGAGAATGGGTTTGATAGAATGGACCTATTTTGGGGCGTCATGCGGTTGGTATCGAGCTTAGGATATGATCTCTGGCGGAGATCGGGGAATAGAACTAGGAGGGAGAGACGAGTAAATCCTTCGCTAGTGTGTCCTACCTAAGCTTATTTGTTAGTTGGTCAAGTATATAGGGATATTATGTGATATATTGATTTCTTAATTAACCCTTGTTTTATGACGGTATTTGAGAATGTCGATGAGAATATTAACAATGGAGTAATTGAGACCGTGGAGATGCCTCATCTTTACCAACGAGGAGAACGCAACAGTCAGTGGCAATGTACCTCCTGTGAACAACACCACTTTGGCGAGATGATGAACGAGGGGATGTTTAGAAATTTTTTGCGATTCATGCAAAATCGAGACGAGGAGACTTCGTGTTCAAAATCTGAGGAGAAATGATAGCAATTCACGGGTTGTCACAAACCAAAAGCAGTTCAAAGAGTTGGGACCACGTGAATTTAAGGGAAAGCGGATCCGATAATGGCGGAAACATGGGTCAAGCAAATTACCAAGATATTCGATGTCTTGGGATGCACGGAGGAACGAAGGTTCCATTCGCAACCTTTATGTTCCGTGGCGAAAGGCGATTCATTGGTGGGAATCATGAAGCGTACCCATCCAATTTTGCACTCAAAGATGTCATGGGAAGCGTTTGAAATAGTTCAATGACAAGTACTTTCCCGAAAGTATTCGTCTATATGAAGGAAGTGGAGTTTATTAGGATCGGGCGAGAATAACATGGCGGTGTCCCGGTCTGGCGAAGTTCAGCGGAGTTATCGAGTTTGCACCTCATTTGGTGGAGAATGAGGAATGTATGACGGATGGATGTTTCTTAGAGGTTTGAAACCCGGCGTACGTCAATATCTCATTTCATAAATTTTCTCTCTATTCGAGATGTTGTCAATGGGGCTCGGTTGTTAGAAAGCGAGATAACGAAAGTACGGTCAATCGAGGGACCATAACCGTGGATCATATCGAAGATAGCGATCAACAAAATAACGATAACCAACGGAGAAAGAAGAATACAGACAAAGGCGGTAACCACTCTGGTGGTAATCGTGGCCATGAAAATAGAAGAAGCGAGTCGGGAGGAGATTTTAAAAAGAGGAGATTCTAATGAATTGTTGTTTCCGCTGCAGTTGTTGATTTAAAACTGGTTGTCTATTGTATTCTATTAGATTTTTCCCTATTGGAAGCTAACGATAATTTGTTGTATATTATCTTAGTCATAATATTCTTTACTGGGCTAGTTGAGCTCACCCTTTTCCTTTTTGTTCCATTTTTCTTCTCGGGGAGGCGAGAATGTAGCGAAAGTACTAGTGGGTATGGAATGAAGGTTCTAGAGAGAGTTGTTTAGTAGTCCTCACCATTTTTGTAAAATAATGTATCAATAATTGTGATGGAGATTTATTTACGTGTGGATATTGTCTAGAAGACAATAATTGTATTTAAACTCACAGTATATATGTTATCGTATTTTGCACGACAAATGTATTAATAAAGTTGTAGTTATTTCTATACCATGTATTTGGAGACTCAGAATGGGTTGGATGGAATGGACCTATTTTGGGGGCGTCACATATAACATATCCAAAAATCACAACGATCCAACGGTCAAATTAAAAAATATAACTCACGCAATATATCGTAAAAATACTGATTTGATTTTAATACCTCCATTCTGACAAAAATACTGATAAAATACCTCAACATTAATTCCTTCAATTATAACCACAAAAAATAAATCCATCATTTATATCCGCATCAAATAAAAATTTTCTTATCATATAAATCAATAATTAATTATTCACAAATAATATTATATAATCACAATTATGACAACTAAGTAGTTCCTGGGAAGAGGGGCTTTCAATAAGGATTTCTCCTTCATGGTATGATTAGGTGACCAAACCTCTCCTTGCATGAACTTTCTAGATATTGCCAATAATGTTATCTAATAATATTATTCAAATAATATGAATTATTGATCCGATAATGGGAAATACTGTGCAGTGACAATTATTGAAACAACAATAATATAGAATATTAACGCAACAATTATTGAATCAATAAAATAAAATATTGAAAAGTAATTATTATAACAATTATTGAATAGTGCCTTCTTACGTAAGAATCAATAATTCAAAAATATTGTGCAATACCGTGGTGCTTCTTTGTGCAAACCAGCGCCAGACATTACTATATTTTAACCAAAGGGTATTCCAACAAATCTTACTTGGTAACAACTACTACCTGTTATTTATAAAAACTCAAACTTGTCGTTTTCTTCATCCTCAGAAGAAGACTGGATACGTGAATAGAGAGGTAGCAGATTTCTCTTCTTCTTTATCTCTATAATTTCTCTCTATAATAATTGCTCTATAGCTTTAGTGAATTGGTGAAAATAATGAAGGAGTGAGCTTCTATTTATAGGAAAATATAGATTCCATAATTGCACATTTTGGGGATCGAAATATTACAGTATAATACCTTCATCTTTTCCTTCATTTTTAATTTAGTCATGCAAGTATTATCAAACTATAGTAAATCATGTGAATTAATAGTAAATCATGTGACTCAATAGTTCTAAACATGTGAAAAAATTAATTATAGTATAGTACCTTCATCTATACCTCCATTTTTAACTTAGTCATGCAAGTATTACCAAACTTGCACCAACTCCCCTAATAGTAAATCATGTGAATCAATAGTACACACATGTGAACGCATAGTTATAAGCATGTGAATTAATAACAATTAATTTTTCATTTATACGGTGAATTACCCGATTGGTCAATATAACCTCCAGACATCAATTATTATTGAAATAAATGTCAATTTTCACTAACACTAATAATTCCAACACAATGGAACTATCAACTTCATCTTTAATAAATACGAACTTATTCATCATTAATATTATAATTTACAATATTTAACAATCAGGTCGTTCCCAGGAAAGAGGGGGCTTTCCGATAAGAATTTTTCCTTATTGGCGCGCAATTAGGTGACCAAACATCTCCTTGATAGAACTTCTAGACATTGTCAATATTGAAAATAATAATATGAATAACTTTGCCGTCTCAATTATTGATTTAATAATATAATATATTATGCAGATGATAATCTTTGTGACAATAATTGAATCAATAATATGAGAGATATGATGAAACAATTCATCAGCAATAATTAAGTATAAGCGAGTGACATCTTACGTAAGCATCAATAATCAATACCAGGTGCTACTATGCAACCACGCCAGACATTATTATACTTTTACTCTGGGATAGTTTAACAGTTTTAACGGTAACACTTCCGCCGTTATTTTATAAAAAGATAATTATGTCGTTTTCTAACTACGACAATACTTCCGTTGTGGGGTCCACCAATGATTGTGCCGTCGTACGAATATTCCCTGTAAAAACGAATATTCCCCGAACAATCGAATATTCCCCGACACAACGAATAACAACTTGCTTACTTTGAAAAATTTTCAAATATCACCCTTAACTTTAACCCTTTCTCAATTTAACCATTTACTAAATAGAATAATTATAAGAAAATTGAATACTCTCATTTCATAAATTTTGGGGTCTCACAATCTCCCTTCCTTATGAAATTTTGCCTTCAAAATTTACGTACGTACCTGGTATTCGAAGAGATGAGAATACCTTGGTTTCTTTTTGGATTGTACCTTCCCGGTTATATCCTCTGTATCATGATTTTTTCATTGCTCATCTCCTGTATTTCAAATATCATTCTAGAATATATCTTCAAAATAAAGGTTAATTGATATATCACAAATTGTCAACTTATCAAGTAAAAATATCAGCTTAGGTAAGTCACACACTAGCGAAGTATATAACTCGTCTCTCCCCTCCTAGTTATAGACTCTTATCTCCGCCAGTGACCATATCCCTAAGTTCTGATAACATTTGTGACGCCCCCAAAATAGGTCCACATGACCCATTCTGAGTCGCCAGATATCACACTATAAAAATCAAATACAAACTTCATTTATACAACTGTTGAACTATCGTGCAGAATACGACCACAGTTAAACTGTGAGTTTTAATACAAATATATGTAACTCTCATGGTGCCTCGACCACAACCTTACAATGGTACTTTACATAAAAATACAAAAAACCTATTTTAGAAATTAAAATCTTTGGGAAGTGCTCAAGAAAACCTTCGTACATGGGAGGCCATGCGTCTAGGTTATGATAGATATCATATGTCCACAGAATTATCCTTGGTTGACCCAAAAGTTCTCAAAGAAAAACAAGAATATTACTATCATCTTCTTTCCAATGGGGAGTCTTCTCTTGACATATAATTATCTCCGTTGTCTCCAAGTGAAAATTATATTTCAAATAAACTCCAAGATTATATAGGTAGTGCTCGTAGATATACTCAGCAAGTGGATGTACATAACCCTATCTTATGATAACACGAAGTCGGCTGTCATTAGACATCTTGTATGATAGTGGAAAAAACGCCCTTCCAAAGTTGGGTTCACCTCATCCTATTTGGTTCACCAAAATTAAATATCAAATGACGTATACAATAAGACACACTTATCTAAAGTTCTCAATAAAATTATTTCCATACTATTTAGGGAGAACCTCAACAGCTATAGACCACCGTTCTACTTCCCTGTTATCCCCGCTTAACTCGGCAATACTCTTATTACCTGAAAAGAATTGTGAAGCAAAAAGGGTGAGCACAACTAGCCTAGTAAAGAATATCATGACTAAAGATAATTAAATTATCAATGGCATTCGTCAATAATAAATCAGAGATTTAGAACATATAGTAGACGATAAAACTTTTCAACCATAGTTGCAGCGGAACGAGCAATCCATTAGAAGAGTCAAATAGACCATAAGGTCTATTATCTTCTCCATGTTAAAAATCCACCAACAATGTTTTATCCCTGTAACATCAATCAACAATTCCTGTCCACAATCATGTGAATAACTCATAATCATTATTGTGATTCTAAATTCCTCTTCGCACCCAGGACGAAAATAATTCGCATCACCTATCTTCACCTGAAACATCAAAAATCATGGTTATACCAAATCACAATTCTTGTTCATAATCATACTAATAAATTCATCTTTGTACTACGGCCAAAGATATTCATTAACAATTCATCTTTGCACTTATAGGGCAAAGCATACTGTTTGTATTTTAAAAAAGTTAAGTAGAGCATGATATCTACTATCTTCTATGAATTAAAAGTGTATAATCAATATTTTATCGCTGAAACTCAGCTTAATAAATAATCCACATCATCAAATCATGCCTGCACTACGGCTAAGGATATTCATGTAATCATCAATGGTCATGATTATACCGAATAATCCCTAGTTATAATCATACCAATAACTGTCCATCAATGTACTATGGGCCAATGAGGACTTTTACCACATCATCTATAACATTACGGGTCATGATTATACCGAATGATCCCTGGTCATAATCATACCAATAACAGTTCATCTATACACATATGCGAAAGATACTCATCAATCAATAGTTCATCTTTACACGTAAGCCAAAGATATACAACTGTAAAACCAATAATCAACAGTCCATCTTTGCACGTAAGCCAAAGATATATAACTTTAAAACCAATAATCAACAGTCCATCTTTGCACGTATGCCAAAGATATACAACTGTAAAACCAATAATCAACAGTCCATCTTTGCACGTAAGCCAAAGATAACTTTCATCATAATATAAGCATGAGGTTGATGACAATGATATACTGTGACGTCCCCAAAATAGGTATACATCACCCATCTTGAGTCGTCAAATACATGGTACAGAATTCAAATACAACTTAATTATACAATAGTCGTGTAAAATACGACAAAACATAATCTAAGAGTTTTAATAAAAATATTGTCATCTAGACAATATCCACACTCAATGGAGTCCTCATTATATTTATTGTCACATTATTTAATAGAATAGTGAGGACTACTAATGCTATCATCTGGACCATCACTCCGTTCTCCGACTAGTCCCGACTATGTTCTCATTTCCTGAAGAGAACAGTGAAAGAAAGGGCGAGCTCAACTAGCCCAGTAAGAAATATTATGACTAAGATAATGCAGAATAAATTATCATTAGTCTTCAACAATATTAAACTAAAAAAATACAATAGACATCAAGTTTAACTGCAGCGGAATAAGAAATCCATTAGAAGAGTCATGTAGAGCATGATATCTACTATCTTTTATGATTTATAATGTTTTCATCAATTTTTATCGTTGAGACTCAGCTTAATAAATAAATCACATCATCGAGTCATCCATGCACTACGGGCCAATGATATTCATTAAATCATCAATGGTCATGACTATACCGAATAATCTCTGGTCATAATTGTGACGCCCCCAAAATAGGTATAAAACACCCGTTCTGAGTCGCCAAATACATGGTACAGAAACAACTACAACTTTATTAATACAATTGTCGTGCAAAATACGACAACACATAAACTGTGTGTTTAAATACAAATTAAATATTGTCATCTAGACAATATCCACACTCAAATAAGTCCTCATTAAAATTATTGATACACTATTTTACAAAATATTGAGGACTACAAAGACAACTTCTAGAACCATCATTCCATACCCCGACTAGTACTCGCTATATTCTCGCCTCCTGATAAGAAAAATGGAACAAAAAGGAAAAGGGTGAGCTCAACTAGCCCAGTAAAGAATATTATGACTAAGATAATATAGAACAAATCATCGTTAGTCTTCAACAGGGAAAAATCTGAGAGAATATAATAGACCCCAAGTTTCAGATCAATATTCGCAGTGGAAATAATAATTCATAGAAGAGTTACGTAGAGAATGAAATCTACTATTATCTATGAATTTAAAAGTCCATCATCAATATTTTATCCCTTTAACATCAATCAATATACATCATGAATCAAATATTCATCTTTGCACTACAGGTCAAAGATATTCATCAGTTGGTCATATTCATCTCAACACCTGTACATCTTTGTACTACGGGCCAAAGATATTCATAAGAAAATCAACCATCTTTTGCACTCTGGGCCAAAGATATTGATAATTTCATCATTTAGGGTGAGGATGATGAAAATATTTTAAGAAAAACGAATTCAAATGAAACAAAAGAACAAATAATAAGGATTCGTACTTTAAACAAATCCAAGTTCAAAAATACTTCATAAATAACCATAGTGAAGTAAAATTCAAGAATGATCAAAACATGGATATAATCAAAGCTAGTATCCATAATAGATATTTTGGATGAAAAATAAAATTTAATTTTTACGTGAATAAGGCGTGATTCGTGAATAGTATCATTATCACGTGAATAGTGTCGTATACGTGAATAGTAACCCCGACACTAAAAGACAAGAATTTCACAAGAAAAATTTTACCAATATTCCGGCATAATGATATTGAAAGAAATAATATCATTTGAAAAAAATAATATCCCTTACCTCGAAAAAATAGTACTTCTGACTGGAATACTGGATATAGTGCTGAAGTGAAACTTGCACCATATAGAAACACTCAAAGTATCAAAATACTCACAAGAATACGCTCGATAATATAGAGAGAGAAATCATTAGTTTCTGGTGTGATTTTCAATTCTAACCTAAACACCCTATTTATAGGAAAATGCTTAGAACACCAAAGCAAAAAATTAAATAAAATATTATTATTTTTAATTAAATTTTCCTTAGCCCACCACATCAAAATCTAGCACATTCACCCACCAAAAAAACGTTTTTCATGAAAAAACTAATTTATAACCCAAAAATCAATTCAGACCAATATTTCGGAACTTCAATAATTCATAATAAATAGTCCTTTTATCAGAAAAATTTGAATCTTATGTTTATTCCATAGGAAATTCAATTCTATACAACTTTGTAAGTTTAAGTTTTTCCAAATTCCAAGCAGAAGTTGACTGAAATCCATAAACGGACGATTTTACAGGCTATAATTAAATTTCAGTCAAGAAATGGGGCCCACCGACATGTTTAACATGTTTTTAATATTTATTGTAACAAAAATACTCTTCCTCCTCTTTTATTCATATATCACACAATCATTGTAAAAATATCACCATTATTATATTATTATAATATAATAATATATTTTAAATGAATTATTTTATCAGAAAAGATAAAATAACAATTTTTTAACAATTATCACTTTTAAATTTTTTTCATCTATATCCACATAAAATGAATATTTTCCTTATCATATAAATTAATAATTAATTATTCACAAATAATATTATAGAATCACAATATAAATAACTGGTAGTTCCAGGAAAGAGGGCTTTCAATAAGGATTTCTTTTTCCTGGTAGTATGATTAGGTGACCAAACCTCTCCTTAGATGAGAACTTTCAGACATTACCAATAATGCTATCTAATAATATTATTCCAATAATATGAATTATTGATCTGATAATGGAAAATACTGTGTAGTGACAATTATTGAAACAACAATAATATAAAATATACATAGCAATTATTGAATCAATAAAATAAAATATTGAACAGTAATTACTGTAACAATTATTGAGTAGTGCCTTCTTACGTAAGAATCAAATACCTGAGTGCTAATCGTGTTTTAACCACCGTGTATTCCAACAAGATATAATGATAAAAACTACGTCGTTATTTATAAACAACTTATACTTGTCGTTTTCCCCATCCAATCGCTTTCCGTTATGGGGCCCACATAAGGCTGCGCCATCGTACGAATATTCCTCGACAGCAAGAATATTCCATGACCAAACGAATATTCCCCGACAATAATGAATATTTTATAACCACTTGCTTATTTGAAATATTTACGCATTTTACCCATAACTAACCACATTAATCAAATCAACCCTTACTATTTTAAAATAATAAATAGAGGAAATTCAATTTCATTAATAATAAGTTGGGGTCTTACAACCTCCCCTCCTTATGAAATTTCGTCCTCGAAATTGACGTACGTACCTGGTGTTTCGAAAAGGTGAGGATACCTCGCTTTTATTTTCATTTCCAACTCCCAGGTCATTTCCTCAATAGCATGGTTCCTTCACAAAACTTTAACTTGTGGTATGACCTTTGTACGTAAGACATGCTCCTTCCTATCCAAGATCTTAACAAGTACCTCCTCGTACGTTAAGTCTTCAACTATCTCGTCTGGATCTAACTCAATAACGTGGTTCGGGTCTTTCACATATTTACGAAGCACAGATATGTGAAAAACATTATGAACATGAGACATACTTGGAGGTAACGCGAGTCTATAGGCCACATTTCCTACTCGGTATAGAATCTGAAATAGACCAATAAATCGTGGATTGAGCTTTCCTCTTCTCCCAAATCTTGTAACTCCCTTCCATGGAGCAACACGCAACAATACATGATCCCCAATACTAAATTTCACGTCCTTTTGATGAAGATCCGTATAACTCTTTTATCGATCCTGTGCAATTTGTATACGTTGTCGAATCATTTGGATATTTTCTGAAGTAATACGTACCAACTCTGGTCCCAACAATGTTGCTTCACCCACCTCATCCCAACATACTGGAGAGCGACACTTTCGTCCATATAATTCTTCAAATGGAACCACACCTATACTTGCCTGATAACTGTTATTGTAGGAGAATTCCACCAATGGTAAATACTTATCCCAACTCCCTTTGAAGTCTAGGACACAGAGTCTTAATAGATCTTTAAGAGTTTGAATAGTCCTCTCTGATTGTCCGTCCATTTGAGGATGGTATGCCGAACTGAATCATAAATCCGTCCCCGTAGCTTTTTGCAAGCTAACCCAAAATCGTAAAGTGAATCTTGGGTCACGATCCGAAACCATGGATACTGGCATGCCATGCAATCTCACAATTTTATTTATATACATACGAGCAAGACGTTCAAGGGAATAAGTCTCCCGTATTGGCAAGAAATGAGCAGACTTGGTTAATCTATCAACAATAACCCAAATAACATTTATGCCTTGAGAAACCATGGGAAGACCCGTAACGAAATCCATGGTAATGTGTTCCTACTTCCATTTCAGAATCTCAAGTGGTTGCAATGGACCCTTTGGCACTTGAT
Source organism: Panax quinquefolius (assembly GCA_020205615.1). NCBI lineage: Eukaryota > Viridiplantae > Streptophyta > Magnoliopsida > Apiales > Araliaceae > Panax > Panax quinquefolius. Next base: position 117,685,959 of record CM035158.1, on the reverse strand, counting down.
GCTCCGCCTTTTCACGTTGATAAGTTAAACACCTAGAGGTAAACTTTGCAATCTCTCTCTTCATATTGTTCCACCAAAATATATGTCGAAGATCACAATACATTTTGGTACTTCCAGGATGGATTGTAAACGGTGTTTTGTGTGCCTCCATCATGATCTTGTACTTCAAATCAGAATCGTTAGGAACACAAAGTCTGGAGTGGACTCGAAGTATTCCTTCTTCATCAATTCTTGCTTCTAGAATAGCACCTTCATGTACTTTCTTTGTAAGACCCCAACTTTTATAAATAAAGATGAAAATTTTCTATAAATATTATTTTTGAATATTATGGAATAAATTTGATATAATGTTATAGTTGTGGGTAATATTTATAAATTTTGCAAAGTATGCAAGTTGTTATAAAATATTCGTTTTGGTGGGGGAATATTCTTTTTTAGGGAATATTAAATACAACTACTCAATCATTGGTGGACCCCCATAATGTAATTATTATCGGATTGAGAAAGCGACAAAAAATATTTTATAAAAATAACTTGGAGGTGTTACCATTAAAATAGTTGAACTACCGGTGGTAAAAAATGCGATGTCTGGCATTGGTTGCGTAGTAGCACACGGTATTGATTATTGATGCTTACGTGAGAAGTCACTTTCATTTATGCTTTCGATTATTACTACTGATAATTTTTGCATCATATCTCTTATATTATTGATTCAATTATTGTCACGATATCATCGTATAATATGTTATAGTATTAAATCAATAATTGAGGCGACAAGTTATAAATGATTAATAATTGTTGAAAGATTAAATATGTGTTATGATTTGTGGTAAGTTTGATTATTTTATGGGGGCTCATATATGTCATCATCTAAGAGTCTCTTTGTCGATAGTAATTACCTTTGTGAATAGTAATTACCTTTCGTCAATAGTATTTACCTTCGTCGATAGTAATTACCCTTGTGAATATAGTATTTACCTTCGTCGATAGTAATTACCTTCGTCAATAGTAATTACCCTTGTGAATAGTATTTACCTTCGTTAATAGTATTTACCTTCGTTAATAGTAATTACCTTTACATTACAGACGAACCGAACCACTTGTCGTTTCACATTCTGAGCGTCAAACCACTTTTCTTTTCACATCATTAGTCGTCGAGCCACTTGCCTTTTCACACGGCGGTGCTAAGCTAGAAATCTTCTATAAATAGAGGCCTAGGGCTTCATTATTTTTGACGAATTCATTCAAGCTATAGAGAGAAAGTATAGAAAGAATAAGAGAGAAAGAAGAAGAGTATTTTGTTCTTACTGCTTCTTTGCGATATTCAATCTCTACCAAAAGTAAGGGGTGTTATTCTTTCTTATTCATGAAGAGAAGCTATTGTTATTCCATTGCTTATTATTCATTGGAATAACTTGTATATCTGTGGTTTACCCTATACTTGGTGACATTCTTCTATTATTCATTGGAACATCTCATGCATGTGTTTTTACAGGACTGGTTAAAATCTTTATTATTATTACATTGGAACATCATATACGTGTGTTTTACAGGGACTGGTTAAAATCTTTTTATATTTACATTGGAATATCCTATCATGTGTGTTTTACAGGATCTGGTTCCATCTTTATTATTCTGTTGGAACATCCTGCGTCGGCGATTGTGAATTTCACGACTGGTTAGATTATTATTATTACTGTTGGAATAACTGCCTATACAACAATCTGCGTGCATGGTGATTTCTTTTGTTATTCCATTCTTTATTATACCCGGTTAGTTAAAACTTTGACTTCTATACTCCATGAAATTAGTAGAATATCCTTGATATTTTCATTTCATCCAAAGATATCTTTTCATGGAAATATTCTTACGATCATTCTTGAATTTTACTAATTTGGACGTTAATAATTCTGGATAAAATAATTCTTGAACTTGTTTTATTGAATTCTTATATCATTGTCATCATCCTCATGTTTATATTATGTTGAAAGTCATACGTGGCACTGTAGTGCATAGATGGACTTGGTATGATTATGACGAGAGACTATTCGATTGTAATCATGGTAGTAATGTTACAAATGATGTGATAAAAATCCTCGATGGTCAGTAGTGCATTGGTGGACGAGTTGTTGGCATGATCATGACCATTAATGAATACACAAATATTCTTGGCCCGTAGTGCATGAATAATTGTGGTGCGTGATACTAAAGAATATCCTTGGTAGTAGTGCGGGGTGATTCGATGATGTGAAATATTTATTAAAAGTGAGTCTCATTTATAATGATGATGAAAAACCTTTTAAAACCTAAAAGATAGTAGACTTTATTTTCTACTTGACTCTTTTAATGGATTAGATATTCGCCGCAGCTTAATTAAATGGTTTATCTATTGTATTTTATCGGTTTAACATTGTTGAAGACTATTGATAATTTATTACGCATTATCTTAGTCATAATATTTCTTCTTGGGCTAGTTGAGCTCACCCTTTCTTTCACCTTTATTCTTTGAAATGAGAATATAAATTTGGGATGAGTTGGGAAGCGAGTGATGGTCACGAAGATAGCATTAGTAGTCCTCACTATTACGTAAAATAGTGTGATAATAAGCGTAATGAGGACTTTTTGTTTGAGTTTGTATAATATCTAGTAGGCGATATTTGTATTTAAACTCACGATTTATGTCCGTATTGCATACAGCAGTTATGTTAATAAGTTGTATTTAAATTACATACCATGTAAGTGGCGACCAAAGATGGGTGATGTATACCTAATTTTGGGGGCGTCACGGTTAAGTATCGAGCTTAGGGATATGATTCACGGCTAAGATGTGAGAATAGTACTAGGAGGGGAGAGGGGGAATACCTTATTTAGTATGACCTACCTAAGTTTATGTGCTTTATTTTATTGGTTGGCGGAAGATAGGGATAATTTGTTATGTGTCAATTAACCTTTTGTTTTGTGGCGATGTCGAAAATGACATCCGAGAATGTTGAGAATAGCAATGGAGGTATGAGCGATCGTTGATTCACCACATATCAATAATCGGGATAATGTGCATCGGAAGGCGACAATCCTCATGCAAACAACAACACCGACCAAATGATGAATGATCAAATGTTCGGAGGCTTTATGCAATTTATCTGACAATGAAGAAAAGAGCGACTCTGTCCAAAACGTAGGTGGAAACACGGAAAACTCTCGAGGCGGTCACCGCTAAACAATTCAAGTGAGTTGGGACCACCGGAGTTTAAGGTGAGCAAAACCACTTGGCGGAAGCATGGATAAAGCAGATTACCAAGATATTTGATGTCTTGGGATGCTCCGAGAGCAAAGGTTCCCTTCGCGCCTTTATGTTGCGCGAGAGGCGATTCTTGGTGGGAATCGGTAAAGCGTACTCAACCTCTTTGTCTTGAAGATATCTTGGGAGAAGTTCGGGAGTCTGTTCAACGACAAATACTTTCCGAAAGTATTCGCCACATGAAGGAGGTGGAGTTTATCAAGTTGGAACAAAACAATATGGCCCGTGTCGCATGATACGAGGCAAAATTTGCGGAGTTATCACGGTTTCGTCCCACTTGGTGGATAATGAAAGAGAATGGGCGCGAATGTTTTTAAGAGGTTTGAAGCGGGAGATACGTCAACATCTTATTTCTCATAAACTATGTTTGTATTCAGATGTTGTAAATAGGGCTCGATTAGTGGGTAGCGATAATGAGTCAACCTAACTAAAAGAGAGCGGTAAACAAAATTATAATACCGGCGAGAGTAGTCATCGAGCGGTGACAACAAGCGTGGAGGAATCAAGCGGGCGGATATGGTAACCACTTCGGTGGTAATCAAGGCCAAAATAATAAGAATGGACATTTCAAGAAAAGGAGATTCAACAATGATGGAAAGACGTCAGCACCAGCACCCATTGTTAAGGAAGGAGAAAGACCACCTATCATATGCTTCAAATGCGGAGGAGAGGACACATCGATCAAGCTGCATAAATGCGTCAGTCAAAGCATGTTATAATTATGGAAGAGAAGGTCACTTAGCTCGATTTTGTCGTTTACAAAGACAAATTAAACTAGGATGGAGGCACCAAAGGCCATCCCGAAAATTCAAAGCCGGTAGTGCTGAGGGAGGCGTTTGTTGTGACCTCCCAAAGAGCAAGGAATCCGAATGAGGTCATCACGGGTAAGCTTATCATAAACTCTAATGAAGTCTATACTTTATTTGATCTGGGTTCTACCCATTCTTTTATTTCTCTACTTGCGCTCATCGATTAAATTTGACTCAGGAGAAATTAAACTTTGACTTATCTGTGGAAACTCCGTTGGGAGAAACCTTCATTACATCCACTCATTTATAAGTCTTGTTTGGTTCAAATCGGTACCTCACATTACTGTCGATCTTATTTCATTAAAAATACTTGCATTTGGCGTGATTCTAGGGATTGATTGGTTAACTACTTATCATGCAAAAATTGATTGTTTTTCGTAAGGTTGTTAGCTTTCATATTCCTAATCAACCTATTATGCGAATTCAAACGACCAAACCATTAAAATCAATCACGGTAAATCTCAAGCCATAAAGCTATTCGTTTATTGAAAAGCGGATGTCAAGCTTTCTTAGCTCATGTCATGATTTAAACAAAAATACGTCGATTTTGAGCGATATTTCTATTGTTAATAAATTTCACGGCGTATTCTCAGAAGAACTTCTGGCCTACCCCAGGCGTGAAATTGAATTTTGTATCGACCTTGAACCGAAGACAAAACCTATTTTCAAAGCCCCATATCGAATGGCTCTATTGAACTTCGAGGAGTTAAAGACCTAACTGCAGGAATTGTTAGACATTGGCTTTATTCGTCCTAGTACTTCTCCTTGGGGTGTTCTGTTTCATTCGTGAAGAAGAAAGATGGGAGTATGCGACTTTGTATTGATTATCGGGAGTTGAATCATGTCACCATCAAAAATAGGTATCCATTGCCACATATTGATGACTGTTTGACCCGATTGCAAGGAGCCAAATTCTTTTCAAAGATTGATCTTCGATTAGGATATCACCAATTGAAGATTAGAACCGGCGACATTCCAAAGGCGGCTTTCCGGAACTCGATGCGGGCATTATGAATTCTAGTCATGTCCTTTGGATTGACTAATGCTCTGTTGCCTTCATGGATATGATGAACCGAGTATTCAAGGAATATTTAGATCACTTTTTGGTCGTCTTTATTGATGACATCCTTATTTATTCCAAAATCCGTGAAGATCATGAAGCAACACTTGAGGTGACACTCCAAAAGCTTCGTGAATATAAGCTTTATGCCAAGTTGAAGAAATGTGAGTTACGGCGAAGAAGTAGCATTCCTTGGGCACGTGGTATCAAGTCATGGAATATCATTGACCCAAACAAAGATTGAAGCTATTCAAAGTGGGAACAACCTAAATCGATAATAGAAATCGTAGCTTTCTCGGTTTATTTGGTTATTATCGGAGATTCGTGGAAGAATTTTCTCGAATCGCTACTCCATGACTTCGGTGACTCGGAAGATACAAAGTTGGTTGGAGTGAAGAATGTGAGAAGAGTTTTCAAGAACTCGAGAGAGACTTATTTAAGACTGTTACGACAATACCATCGGCTCGGAGGATTTGTCATCTACGAGAGATGCTTGAGCAAAAGGTTGGGATGTGTTCTTATGCAACATGGAAAAGTTATAGCTTTATGCCTCGCGACAACTCAAAGAATATGAGAGGAATTATCCTACTCATGATGTAGAGTTAGCGGTTGTTATCTTCTGCACTTAAAATTTGGAGGCATTACTTGTATGGGGAGAAAGTGGAGATCTTTACGGATCATAAAAGCCTCAAATATTTCTTCACTCAAAAGGAACTCAACATGCGACAACGACGTTGGCTTGAAGCTATTGAAAGATTATGATCATACCATCAATACCATCACGGAAAAGCGAGCGTGGTAGGTGGCGCATTGAGTAGAAAATCATATGCAAGTACGAGTGCGATATTGTCGTATGAGCCCATTTTGTGTGACTTGCAAAGGATGGAGATAGAGTTAAAGACTCGAGGGGACGCATGTGATGATAGCAAGTATCTGAGTAGAACCGACTTTAATCGATAAAGTTAAAGGCGCTCAAGCTACGGACACAGGCGATGCGTATGAAGAAGAAAGTGCAAGAAGGTGCTATTAGGAAGCAAGAATCGATGAAGAAGGAATACTTGAGTCGACTCCGGACTTTGTGTTCCTAACGACCTTGATTTAAAGTATAATATCATGATGGAGGCGCACAACACACCATTTGCAATCCATCCATCACAGGAGTACCAAAATGTATCATGATATTTCGTCACATACATTTTGGTGGAGCAATATGAAGAGAGAGATAAATTTGTTTATCTCAAGGTGTCTAACTTGTCAACGAGTTAAAGCGGAGCATCAAGTACCAAAAGGTCCATTGCAACCACTTGAAATTCCGAATGGAAGTGGGAGCACATTACCATGGATTTCGTTCTTGCGGTCTTCTTAAGGTTTCTCAAGGCATTGATGCGATTTGGGTCATTGTTGATAGATTGACCAAGTCCGCTCATTTCTTACCGTCATCGAGAAACTTATACACTTGAACGTCTTACTCGTATGTACATAAGCGAGATTGTAAAGGCGCATGGTATCGCCGGTATCCATAGTTTCGATCGAGACCCAAGATTCACTTCACGATTTTGGGTTAGTTTGCAAAAAGCTATGAGCACAGACTTATGGTTTAGCTTCTAAGCATATCATCCTCGCATCGGACCGGACGGATAGTCGGAGAGGACTATTCAAACTCTTGAAGATCTATTAAGACTCGTGTCCTTGATTTCAAGGGAGTTGGGACAAGTTCTTACCATTGGTGGAGTTTTCCAACAACAAGGTTATCAAGCAAGTATTGGCATGGCTCCATTGAGCGTTGTATGGAAGAAAGTGTCGTTCTCAAAGTATCTTTGGGATGAGGTGGGTGAAAGCAACGTTGTTGGGACCGGAGTTGGTACGTATGACTACGGAAAAGATTCAAACGATCCGACAACGTATAAAAACCTCACAAAATCGACAAAAGAGTTATATGCCGATCTTCATCGAAAGGACGTGGAATTCGATATAGGAGATCATGTGTTGTTAAAAGTTGCTCCATGGAAAGGAGTTACAAGATTTGGAAAGTGAGGAAAACTTAATCCTCGATTCATCGGTCCATTTTAATCCTCGATCGAGTAGGAGGCGTGGCTATAGACTCGCTTTCTGCTTGAATATGTCTCGTGTTCATAACGTTTTCACATATCCATGTTACGTAAATATGTGAAAGACCGAACCACATTATTGAGTTAGAGCCGGACGAAATAGCGGAAGATTTGACGTATGAAGAGGTTCTGTTCAAATCTTGGATAAGAAGGAACATATTCTACGCTTCCAAGGTTATACCTCAAGTCAAAGTTTTGTGGAGGAACCACGATGTTGAGGAAATGACTTGGGAGTTAGAATCTGAAATGAAATCAAGGTATCCTTACCTCTTCGACATACCAGTCGTATCCCTAATTTCGAGGCGAGAAATTTCATAAGAAGGGAGGTTGTAAGACCCCAACTTTTATAAATAAAGATGAAAATTTTCTATAAATATTATTTTTGAATATTATGGAATAAATTTGATATAATGTTATAGTTGTAGGTAATATTAATAAATTTTGTATAGTATGCAAGTTGTTATAAAATATTCGTTTGGTCTGGGAATATTCTTTTTAGGAATATTCGCATACAATACTCAATCATTGGTGGACCCCACAGTGTAATTATTGTTGGATCGAGAAAGCGACAAAAAATATTTTATAAAAATAACTTACGGAGGTGTTACAGATTAAAGCTGTTGAACTAATAAATTGGTAAAAGTACGATGAATACGCGTGGTTAAGTAGTAGACACACGGTATTGATTATTGATGCTTAAGTGAGAAGTCACTTCACCTATGCTCAATTATTACTACTGATAATTCTTGCATCATATCTCTTATATTATTGATTCAATTATTGTCACAGTATCATCGTATAATATGTTATAGTATTAAATCAATAATTGAGACTGATGAGTTATAAATGATTAATAATTGTTGAAAGATTAAATGTGTTATGATTTGTGGTAAGTTTGATTATTTTATGGGGGCTCATATGTCATCATCTAAGAGTCTCTTTGTCAATAGTAATTACCTTTGTGAATAGTAATTACCTTCGTCAATAGTATTTACCTTCGTCGATAGTAATTACCCTTGTGAATAGTATTTACCGTAAATATAGTAATTACCTTCGTCGATAGTAATTACCCTTGTGAATAGTATTTACCTTCAATCGATAGTATTTACCTTCGTTAATAGTAATTACCTTTACGAGACGTCGAACCACTTGTCGTTTCACATTCTGAGCGTGAAAACCACTTTTCTTTTCACATCATTAGTCGTCAAGCCACTTGCTTTTTCACACTGGGCGGTGCTAAGCTAGAAATCTTCTATAAATAGAGGCCTGGGCTTCATTATTTTTGATTTAATTCATTCAAGCTATAGAGAGAAAGTATAGAAAGAATAAGAGAAAGAAGAAGAGTATTTGTTTCTTACATCTAACGTAGTATTCAATCTCCTACCAAAAGTAAGGGTGTTATTCTTTCTTATTCACGAAAGAAGCATTGTTATTCCATTGCTTATTATTACATTGGAATAACTTTGTATCTGCTGTTTACCTATACTTGGTGACATTCTTCTATTATTACATTGGAACATCACATCATGTGTGTTTACACAGGACTGGTTAAAATCTTTATTATTATTGGAACATTGGAACATCACATGCGCTGGTTGTGTTTTACAGGACTGGTTAAAATCTTTATCATTCTGTTGGAATATCCTATACGTGTGTTTTACACGGATCCGGTTCCATCTTTATTATTACATTGGAACATCACAGCTTGCGGTGTGAATTTCACACGACTGGTTCCGTTATTATTATTACATTGGAATAACACATCATCGAAATACCGCATGCATGGTGATTTCTTTTGTTATTCCATTCTTTATTATACCCATTTGGTTAAAACTTTGACTTCTATACTCCATGAAATTAGTAGAATATCCTTGATATTTGTATTTCATCCAATATCTTTTCATGGAAATATTCTTCTGATCATTCTTGAATTTTACTAATTTTGACGTTAATAATTCCTGGATAAAATAATTCTTGAACTTGTTTTATTGAATTCTTATATCATTGTCATCATCCTCATGTTTATATTATGTTGAAAGTCATCGTGGCTGTAGTGCATAGATGGACTTGGTATGATTATGATGACTGAGAGACTATTGATTGTAATCATGGCCAGTAATGTTACAAATGATGTGATAAAATCCTCGATGGTAGTAGTAGTGCATTGGTGACGATTGTTGGCATGATCATGACCATTAATGAATACACAAATATTCTTGGCCCGTAGTGCATGAATAATTGTGGTCGTGATACTAAAGAATATCCTTGGCCGTAGTGCAGGGGTGATTCGATGATGTGGAATATTTATTAAAGCTGAGTCTCAGCTATAACAGTAATGAAAAACCTTTTAAAACCTAAAAGATAGTAGACTTTATTTTCTACTTGACTCTTTTAATGGATTGCATATTCCGCTGCAGTTAAACTGGTTGTCTATTGTATTTTATCAGTTTAACATTGTTGAAGACTATTGATAATTTATTCTGCATTATCTTAGTCATAATATTTCTTACTGGGCTAGTTGAGCTCACCCTTTCTTTCACCTTTGTTTCTTCTTGTGAAATGAGAATATAATTGGGACGAGTCTGGGAAAAGCAGTGATGGTCACGAAGATAGCATTAGTAGTCCTCACTATTACGTAAAATAGTGTGATAATAATCTGTAATGAGGACTTTTTGTTTGAGTTTGTATAATATCTAGTAGGCGATATTTGTATTTAAACTCACGGTTTATGTCGTATTAGCATACACAGCAGTTATGTTAATAAGTTGTATTTAAATTCTGTACCATGTAAGTGGCGACCAAAGATGGGTGATGTATACCTAATTTTGGGGGCGTCACATTCTTCTTCATACACATCAGCTCCGGGTCTGTGGCTTGAGCAACTTTAACTTTATTGATTAAAGTTTGGTTCTATGCGTATACTTAACATCATTGTATGGGTCCCCATAGTCTTGAATTCTATCTTCATCTTTTGTAAATCACACAAAATGGGCCTTTGTGTTGACAACATAGCACTCGTTCCCGTATATGATCTTCTACTCAACGCGTTAGCTACCACGTTCGCTTTTCCAGGATGATATTGAATAGTGTGGTCATAATCTTTCAACAGCTCGAGCCAACGTCATTGTCGCATGTTGAGTTCCTTTTGGGTGAAGACATATTTGAGGTTTTTATGGTCTGAATATATCTCCACTTTCTCTCCATATAAATAGTGCCTCCAGATCTTTTAGCAAAACGATCGGGCCGCTAACTCTAGATCATGAGTAGGATAATTCCTCTCATATTCTTTAAGTTGTCGCGAGGCATAGGCTATGACTTTCCCACATTGCATGAGAACACATCCTAACCCTTTGCCCGAAACATCGCTGTAGATAACAAATCCATCTGAACCAGACGGTATTTTCAGAACAGGTGCCGAAATGAGTCTCCTCTTGAGCTCTTAAAAACTATTCTCGTATTCCTCGCTCCATACGAATTTTGTATCCTTCTGAGTCAGCTGAGTTAACGGAGTAGCGATTCGAGAAAATCCTTCCACGAATCTCCGATAATAACTAGCTAAAGCAGAAAGCTACGTCTTGGCCACCAACTTCGGTTGCTCTAACTTTGTATTGCTTCATCTTCTTCACGGGTCATCAGATACTCCATATTTTGACACCACGTGCCCAAGGAATGCTACTTCCTCAAGCCAGGACTCACATTTCTTCAACTTGGCATAAAGCTTGTTTTCACACAGCCTTTGGAGTACCAGCTTCAAATGGTGCTCATGATCTTCACGACTTTTGGAATATATGAGGATGTCATCAATAAAGACAACAACGAACCGATCCAAATATTCCTTGAATACTCGGTTCATCATATCCATGAAAAGTCGCGAGGAGCATTAGTCAATCAAAAGACATGACTAAGAATTCATAATGCCGCATGGAGTTCGAAGGCGGTCTTTGGAATATCCTCGATTCTAATCTTCAAATTTGATGATATCCGTAAGCGAAGATCGATTTTGAAAAGAATTGTGCCCCTCAGAATTGGTCAAACAAGTCATCAATACGAGGTGAGGATACCTATTCTTGATGGTGACATGGTTCAATTCCGATAGTCAATCTGAAGTCGCATACTCCCGTCTCTTTCTTCTTTACGAATAAAAAGCAGGAGCACCCGAGGAGATGTCTTAGGGCCGAATGAAACCGATGTCCAACAATTCCTGTAGTTGGACCTTTAACTCCTGAAGTTCAATAGGAGCCATTCGATATGGGGTTTTAGAGATGGGCTTTGTACCAGGTTCAAGGTCAATAAAGAATTCAACTTCACATTCTGGGGGTAGACCAGGAAGTTCTTCAGGAAATACGTCAGGAAATTTACTAACAACAGGAGTATTATTCAAATTTGACGTGTCTTTATTCAAATCCATAACATGGGCTAAGAAAGTTTGACATCCGTTTTTCAATAAACGAATGGCTTTATGGCTTGATATGACAGTGGTTGATTTTAGTGGTTTAGTTTCTTGAATTCGCACAACAGGTTGGTTAGGAATATGAAAACTAACAACCTTACGAAAACAATCAATTTTGGCATGATGAGTAGTTAACCAATCAATCCCTAAAATCACGTCAAATGCAAGTATCTTTAAATAGATAAGATCAACAGGTAATGTGATGGTGCCAACTTAGATCAAACAAGATTTATAAATAGTGGATGTAATGAAAGTTTCTCCTAACGGAGTCTCCACAGATAAGTCAAAGTCTAATTTCTTCGGAGTCAAGTTTAAACGTTGAACACAAGCAGGAGAGATAAATGAATGGGTAGCACCGGTATCTAGTAAGGTATAAACTTTACAAGAATTTATGATTATTTTACCCGTGATCACCTCGTTTGGGTTCCTCGCATTTTGACTAGTCACGACAAACGCTCTTCTAGGAACCGTTGACTTTGAATTTTTTGGGACAACCTTTTGAGTCACCATCCCCGCTGGACTTGGTTTCGCTACCGTATAATCTCGAGCAATATGTTATTCTTTTCCACAAATATAACATACCTTGAACTATTGTGAGCAGTTTGGGCTGATATGTCCCTCTTTCCCGCATTTATAGCATACGACCGGTGGTCGTTCTCCTCCCTTAGAACCAGTTGTTGCTGGTGCTGACGTCTTCACATTGTCATTGTTGAATCTCCTCTTTTTAAAATCTCCCCCCAACTCACTTATTCTATTTTTATGGCCATGATTACCACCAGAGTGGTTGCCGCTTTTGTTCGTATTTTTCTTTCTCTGCTGGTTATCGTTGTTACGATGATTTCATCACCAGGGTATGACCACAGGTGTGGTCCTCATTTGAACGTACTTTCGTTATCTCGCTCTAATAATTGAGCCTGTTGACAACATCCGAATAGAGAGAAAATTTATGAGAAATGAGATATTGACGTATGTCGGGTTTCAAACCTCTCAGAAACATCCGCGTCATACGTTCCTCATTCTCCACCAAATGAGGTGAAAACCTGGATAACTCTGCGAACTTCGCGTCGTATTGGGACACCGTCATGTTATTCTGTTCCAATCTAATAAACTCCACCTTCTTCATATGACGAATACTTTCAGGAAAGTACTTGTCATTAAACAGTCTCTGAAATGTCTCCCAAGACATCTTTGAGTCTTGTTGGATGGATGTGCGCTTCATGATTCCCACGATAATCCGCCTCATTACTGAACATAAAGGTAGCGAATGGAACATACGTTCCTCCGTGCATCCCAAGACATCGAATATCTTGGTAATTTGCTTGACCACGTCTCGCCTTTAATTGGATCCGCTTTCCCTGCACTGGTGGTCCCAACTCGTTGAGCGCTTGCATTTGTGACAAACCGTGCGTTGCTATTATTTCCACCTATATTTTATACACGAGTCTCCTTCGTCTGATTTTGCATGAACTACAAAAAGCTTCTAAACATTCCATCATTCATCGTCTGATCAGTGGTGTTATTTACAGGAGGAACATTGCCGGCCTGTTGCACATTTTCCTCATTGGTAGGTAAAGGTGTCTCCACGGTCTCATTTACTCCACTTTTAACATTCTCGGTTGCCATTCTCAAATATCCCTATATTTAAGAATAACATATCAACATAATATCCCTATATTCTAACCAACAAATAAGTTTAGGTAGGACACACTAGCGAAGGATTTACTCGACTCTCCTCTCCTAGTTTTATTCTCCGATCTCCGCCAGAGATCATATCCCTAAGCTTTGATACCAATCGTGACGCCTCAAAATAGGTATCTACAACACCCATTACGAAGTCGCCAAATACATGAATGCGGAAATAACTACAACTTTATTTATACAATTGTCGTGCAAAATACGATAACACATAAACTGTGAGTTTAAATACAAATAGTGTCATCTAGATAATATCCACACTCAAATAAGTTCTCATTATAATTCTTGATACACTATATTACAAAATAGTGAGGACTACTAAGACAACTTCTAGAACCATCATTCTATACCCCGACTAGTACTCGCTACATTCTCGCCACCTGATAAGAAAAATGGAACAAAAAGGAAAAGGGTGAGCTCAACTAGCCCAGTAAAGAATATTATGAGTAAGATAATATAGAACAAATCATCGTTAGTCTTCAATAAGGAAAAATTTGAAAGAATATAATAGACACCAAGTTTCAGATCAATATTCGCAGTGGAAATAATAATTCATAGAAGAGTTACGTAGAGAATGAGATCTACTATTATCTATGAATTTAAAAGTCCATCATCAATATTTTATCCCTGTAACATCAATCAATATACATCATGAATCAAATATTCATCTTTGCACTACAGGTCAAAGATATTCATCAGTTGGTCATATTCATCTCAACACCTGTACATCTTTGTACTACGGGCCAAAGATATTCATAAGAAAATCAACCATCTTTGCACTACAGGCCAAAGATATTCGATAATATCATCATTTAGGATGAGAGGATGATGAAAAATATTTTAAAGAAAAGCGAATCTAGTGAAATAAAAGAACAAATAATAAGAATTCGTGACTTTTAAATGGATTCAAGTTCAAAAATACTTCATAAATAACCATAGTGAAGTAAAATTCAAGAATGATCAAAACATGGATACAATCAAAGCTAGTATCCATAATAGATAGTTTGGATAAAAAATGAAAATTTAATTTTTCTGTGAATAGTGCCGTATTCGTGAATAGTATCGTATACGTGAATAGTGTCGTATACGTGAATAGTAACCCCGACACTAAAAGACAAGAATTTTACAAGAAAAATCTTACCAATATCCTGGCATAATGATATTGGAAGAAATAATATCATTTGAAAAAAATAATATCCTTTACCTCAAAAAGACAGTACTTCTGACTAAAATACTGGATATAGTGCTGAAGTGGAACTTGCACCGTATAGCAACACTCAAAGTATCAAAATACTAACAAGAATATACTCGATAATATAGAGAAAGAAATCTTTAGTTTCTGGTGTGATTTTCAATTCTAACCTAAGCACCCTATTTATAGGAAAATGCTTAGAACATCAAAGTAGAAAATTAAATAAAATATTATTATTTTTAATTAAATTTTCCTTAGCCCACCACATCAAAATATAGCACATTCACCCACCAAAAAACGTTTTTCATGAAAAAACTATTTTATAACCCAAAAATCAATTCAGACCAATATTCCGGAACTTCAATAATTCATAATAAATAGCCCTTTTATCAGAAAAATTCGAATCTTATGTCCATTCCATAGGAAATTCAATTATTTACTTTGTAAGTTTAAGTTTTTCCAAATTCCAAGTAGAAGTTGACTGAAATCCATAAACGGACAATTTTACAGGCTATAATCAAATTTCAGTCAAGAAATGGGGCCCACTGACATGTTTAACATGTTTTTAACATTTATTGTAATAAAAATATTCTTCTTCCTCTTTTATTCATATATCACACATTCATTGTAAAAATATCACCATTATTATATTATTATAATATAATAATATATTTTAAATGAATTATTTTATCAGAAAAGATAAAATATCAATTTTTTAACAATTGTCACTTTAAAATTTTCTCCATCTATATCCACATAAAATAAATATTTTCTTTATCATATAAATCAATAATTAATTATTCATAAATAATATTACGAGAATCACATGATATAAATAACCGGTAGTTCTAAGAAAGAGGGGCTTTCAATAAGGATTTCTCCTTGGCCAGCCATGATTAGGTGACCAAACCTCTCTTTAGGCGAGAAATTTCTAGACATTGCCAATAATGCTATCTAATAATATTATTCAAATAATATGAATTATTGATTTGATAATAGAAAATCTTGTGTAGTGACAATTATTGAAACAACAATAACATAAAATATCAACGTAGTAATTATTGAATCAATAAAATAAAATATTGAGCGGTAATTACCGTAATAATTATTGAGTAGTGCCTTTCTTTACGTAAGAATCAAATCTTGTGTGCTTCTTGTGTTTTAACAATAGGGTATTCCAACGATTAATAGCAGTAATAACTATGAGTTATTTATAAATGACTTAAACTTGTCATTTTCTTCATCCAATCGCTTTCCGTTATGGGGCCCATGTGACGCCCCCAAAATAGGTATACATCACCCATCTTGAGTCGCCAAATACATGGTACAAAATTCAAATACAAACTAATAATACAACAGTCGTGTAAAATACGACAAAACATATGCTGTGAGTTTAAATACAAATATTGTCTTCTAGACAATATTCATTCTCAAATAGAGTCCTCGTTACATTTATTATAACACTATTTTACATAATAGTGAGGACTACTAAGACACCATCTCGGACCATCACTCCGTTCCCCAACTAGTCCCAGCTACGTTCTTATTTCCTGAAGAGAACAGTGAAAGAAAGGGTGAGCTCAACTAGCCCAGCAAGAAATATTATGACTAAGATAATGCAAAATAAATTATCATTAGCCTTGACAATGTTAAAGCGATAAAATACAATAGACATCAAGTTTAACCCGGTGGATCAAGCAATCCATTAAAAAAGTCAGCGAGAGAATAAAATCTACTACCTTTTATGATTTAAAAAGGTTTTCATCACTTTTATCATTGAGACTCGACTTATTAAATAATCCACATCATCCCTACACAGCGACCAAGGATATTCATCGAGGTCACGACCACAAATTATCCATACCACTACGGGCCAAGGATATTCGTGTATTCATCGATGGTCGTGATCGTATGCCAACAATCCGTCCATCAATGCACTACGAAATTTAATGAGGACTTTTATCACATCATTTGTAACATTACGGTCATGATTACAAGAATAATACTGGTCATAATCATACCAAGTCCATCATACGCGCTACGGGCCACATATGACTTTCAAAAAAAAATATAAACATGAGGATGATGACAATGATATAAGAGTTGATAAAACAAGTTCACGAATTAATTTATTCGGGAACTAATAACGTCCAAATTATCAACATGATCTTTGCTTTGTAGAGTAAAATTCAAGAATGCTCGGAAGAATATTTCCATGAAAAATCTTTGGATGAAGCGCAAATATCGAGGATATTTCACTAATTTCATGGAGTATAGAAGCCAAAATTTTAACCATTTGAGTATAATAACGAATGGAATAACAAAAGAAATCACCATGCATGCGGTACTTGAATAGGCAAGGTTATTCCAGCGAAGAATAATAATCGCGGAACGGTCGGTGAAATTCACACCAACAGGATGTCCCAGCGAGAATAATAAATGCGGAATAATAAATAATGGAACCGGTTAAGGCGTAAAAGCATGCAGACAAGATATTAAGCGAGAATAATAAATAAAGGCGGAATCGGTCAAGGTGTAAAACACATGCAGACATGATATTCCAATGAGAATAATAACAAAGAGCGGAACCGGTCGGGTGTAAAACACACGAGACGAGGATGTTCAACAGAATAATAAAAGCGAGAATAATAGAAGAATGTCACCAAGTATAGGGTAGGCCAGCGTATCTGAGTTATTCCAATGAGAATAATAAGAAATGGAATAACAGCAGTTCTCTTCATGAATAAGAAAGAATAACACCCCTTCTACGTAAAATAAATGAATATAAGAGTAGGAAGTAGCATAATAATTTTCTATAGTTTCTCTATAATTTTCTCTGCGGAGTTTGGGTGAATTTGTAAGAAATAATGAAGGATCGAGCTTATTTATAGGAGAATGGAAGTGTCTTGTTTATGAGCAATTATTTCAGAATTATTTCTTCAACCAAATACAATAAAAGTCGATCAACTAACTTAATAAAATCACAACAAAATTAAAATATAATACATATATATAAACACATGTTTTCAACTTATATATATCGATATTATATATACACCACTTAATTTTTTCTCCCCATAACCAACATCTATCCCCCACCCACCCAATAATCAAATTTACTACACTTTTACACATCACTATTACCACTACCACTTTTCCACCATTTTCCACTCACACACCCATCACACACCCATCACTTTCACATCTCATTTTCTCCCACCATATACTCAATACACATATACTTCCATACGTATACTCTTCCATTTCCAAAATCATTTTCCCAACACATATGGGCCCCTACATGTGGCCCTATATATGTGTATTTATACATATGGGCCCCACCTTTAAATAATTTTCACCGATTATTTTGAAAATGGGTAAATAGGAATCCATAAAATAAGCAAAACTTCATAAAAAAAAACACCTTAATAATTTTAACAATATTTATCATATATATTATAATTCACAATATTAATCGACCCGGTCGTTCGAGGAAAGGGATTTCAATAAGATTTCTCTATTGGCGTATGATTAGGTGACGAACCTCTCCTGGCAAAACTTCTAGACATCGTTAATATTGCGATTTATAATATTAATAACTCTGTCATTTTAATTATTGATTTAATAATATATAAAATATTGACAATAATTGAATCAAATAACGTGAGATCTTATGCAACAATTCTTATAGCAATAATTGAACAAAACTAAGTGACTTCTCACGTAAGCATCGATAATCAATCTTGTGTGTGCTTCTTATGCAACCAGCGTATTCTTGTACTTTTACTACTGAGTAGTTCAACAAAGATTAACGGTAAAACTTTCGTAGTTATTTTCGATAAAATATTTTTGTCGTTTTCTCAATCCGAAATGATAATCCGGTTAATAGGGGTCACTTGATGATTGTCTTGTCGCATCACGAATATTCCCCAAACACAAAGAATATTCCACAACCGATCGAATATAATACAACAACTTGCATACTTTGCAAAATTTATAAATACTACCCACACTATAACATTATATCAAATCCACACCATAATATTCAAAAAAATATTTAGAAATTTAAATCTTTATTTATAAAATCTGGGGCCACAAATGACCCATATAGACTGGCAAAAGAGGCCCAAGCTCGCGGTTTTGCCGAGAACGCCCGCCATACGGGTAGGCGTTGAGCTTGATTGTTTAGCCCATGAAAATCTGGCGTTTTTGGCCTTACATGGTGGCCCATTTCGACTGGCCCATTGCCCATTTTTTTTTTATACAAACTTTTGATACTTGTGGGTTATGAGGCTTGAACACAAGACTTGTAAATAAATAAATAAGAGTTCAAACCCTTTGAAAGTTATATTGATTAGCAACACCCACTATTTACAATTGATTATATAGTAGAAATAAAAAAAAATTCAATCTTTCTGTTCAGTAAAAATTAATTATCCATAAATGAATAAGTAGAATTATTGTTTATATTAAGCGGACAATGTTTATATGTATTAGAATTATTGTTTATTATAAATTATTTTATTATTTTTAATATTTATTATTATTACTATTTTGGTGTAGCAAAATTTTGCAAAAAAAAAAATAGGGGGAAGAAGCTTCTATGGTAAATGACCAACCCCGAATAACAGGCCTCACATTTTCGACCATGGCTTAGGGCCTTTTTGGCCGGTAGCTTTTCCCTCCCGTTGCCACCTCTTAGCCCCTGCAATTTGGTTGTGGATTATCTGAATATTCTTGACGTGAAGAATATTCCATGACAACGAATATTCCCAAATGATAATGAATATTTTATAACCACTTGCTTATTTGAAATATTTGCGCATTTTACCCATAACTAACCATATTAATCAAATCAACCCTTACTATTTCAAAATAATAAATAGAGAAAATTCAATTTCATTAATAATAAGTTGGGGTCTTACAATAGTTCCTACTCGGTCAAGGATTAAAAATGGGCCAATAAATTGAGGATTGAGCTTTCTCTCTTTCCAAATCTCGTAACTTCTTTCCATAGAGCAACACGTAACAACACATGATCTCGATATTGAATTCCCCAAAATAGGTATACATCACCCATTACGAGTTGTCGATACATAGTGCGAAACAACTACAACTTTATTATTAATGATAAAGCTGTGAGTTTGAATACAAATATTATCTTACAGACAATATCTATACTCAAATAAATCCTCATCACATTTATTGATACATTATTTTACAAAAATGGTGAGGACTACTAAACAACTCTCTCTAGAACTTTCATTCCATACCCCAGGCTCGTACTTTCATTATATTCTCGCCTCACGAGAAGAAAAATGGAACAAAAAGGAAAAGGGTGAGCTCAACTAGCCCGATAAAGAATATTATGACTAAGATAATATACAACAAATTATCGTTAGTCTTGACGAGGAAAAATCTAATAGAATATCTGATAGGCAACAAATTTTAAATCAATATTAGCGTGAAATAATAATTCATTAGAAGAGTTAAGTAGAGAATGCAAACTACTATCTTACATGTATGAATTTAAAAGTTCATCGTCTATCTTTTATCCTGTAACATCAATCGATATATATCTGGAATCAAATATTCATCTTTTACTCTGGGCGAAGATATTCATCGATTAGTCGTATTCATCTAAACACTGTTCATCTTTTTTTCTGGGCAAAAGATATTCTTGAAATCATTCATCTTTTTTACTTCTGGGCCGAAGATTCCATAATATCATCATTTAAGGTATGAAGATGATGAAAAATATTTTTAAAAAAGCGAATCGGTGAAACAAAATGATGAGGATTAAGGATTAAGGATTAGTACTTTGTTTTATCCACGTCAAAAAATACCTCAAAAATAATCACGGTGGTGTAAAATTGAGAATGATCAAAACATGGATCTGATCAAAGCTAGTATCCGAATAGATATTTTAGACGAAAAGAAAATTTTTCATTTTTAGATGAATAGTCTTAGTATTAAGTGAATAATTATGCAGTATCGTGAATAGTCTTAGTATCGTGAATAGTAACTCAGAGACACCAAAAGTTCCAAATTTGATAAAAACTTTGGATCAATATTTCAACATAATGATATTGAAGAAATAATATCATTCTGAAAAAAAAATAATATCCACTTACCTCGAAAGGCGAGTACTTACAGTGAAAAACAGGATATAGGTTATGACTTGAACTTGCATAGTATAGCAATACTCAAAGTATACTCAAAATACTCACAAGAAATCGCTCGATAATATAGAGAGAAAACTTGATTTACGGTGTGATTTTCAATTCTAACCTAAGCACCTATTTATAGGAAATTGCTTAGAAACAAAAGCGAAATTTTTAATATAATAATATATATATATTAAAATTCTCTCGCACACTTAGCATCTGAAATCAGCAATCTTAACACATGTTAAATGAGTCCCAACAATGTAAAAAACGTTTTTGTAATTAAAATATTTTAAACTTCAAAAATTAATTATTTGAACTTGAACTTGATAATTCATAATAAATAGCCCTTTTATCAGAAAATTTGAATCTCGCTGACTTTTTATAGGAAATTCAATTCTCTACAACTTTGCGGAAGAAAGTTTTCCAAATTCCAAGCGAGAAATTGGCCAAAAGAAATCCACAAGCAGGCGATTTTTACGAAATTTATAATCAAATTTCGGTCGATAAATGGGGTCCGCAGAGCATGTTTAACATGTTTTAAACATTTATTGCAACAAAAATACTCTTCCTCCTCGTATACTCATATATCCCACATTCGTTGTAAAAATATCACCATTATTATATTATTAAAATATAATAATACATTTAAATGAATTATCTTATCGAGAAAAAGATAAAATTTCAATTTTCAACAATTGTCACATTAAAATTTTTCTCCATCTATATCCACATAAAATCAATATTTTCCTCATCATATGAATCAATAATTAATTATTCACAAATAATATACGAGAATCGATGATATTGATGACGAGGCGGTTCAGGGAAGAGGGGGCTTTCGATAAAAATTTCTCTTCTTCTGGTGGGCTTGATTAGGTGACCAAACCTCTCCTTAGGCAGAACTTTCTAGACATTGCCAATAATGTTATCTAATAATATTATTAGGATAATATGAATTATTGCATCGATAATGAAAAATCTTGTGTAATGATGATTATTGAAACAATGACAATATAAAATATCAATATGACAATTATTAAATCGATAAAATCTTTGAGCGATAATTCTTTGTAACCATTATTAAGTAGTGCCTTCTTACGTAAGAATCAATAATTGGTGCAATCTGGTGTCTTCTTGTGTTTTAACCAAGGTATTTTAACGATATTACTTGGTAACAACTTCTGTAGATTATTTTTAAACCACTTATATTTGTCGTTTTTCTTCATCGATCGCTTTTTAGTTATGGGGCCCACAAAATCTTTGCTTGCCGTAAATACGAATATTCCCACGATAAGAATATTCCACGACCAAACGAATATTCCAAACAATGATGAATATTTTATAACCCACTTGCTTATTTTGAAATATTTGCGTATTTTACCCATAACTATTCACATTAATCAAATCAACCCTTACTATTTCAAAATAATAAATAGAAAATTAAATTTCATTAATAATAAGTTGGGGTCTTCTGACCTCCCTCTTATGAAATTTCGTCCTCGAAATTGGCGTCACGTACACAGTGTTTGAAAAGGTGAGGATACCTCGCTTTCATTTTAGTTTCAATTCGGTCATTTCCTCATAGCATGATTCCTCCACAAAACTTTAACTTGTGGTATGACCTTTCTTGGCGTAGGACATGCTCCTTCTATCAAAGATCTTGTGGTACCTCCTCATACGTTAAGTCTTGGCTATCTCGTCAGGTTACAACTAACTCTATAGCGTGGTTCGGGTCTTTCACATATTTCTGAAATACGGATATATGAAACACATTATGAACACGAGACATACTCGGAGAGAATGCTTAGCGAGTCATAGGCTACATTTCCTACTCGGTCGAGAATTTGAAATGGACGATAAATCGTGGATTGAGCTTTCCTCTCTTCCCAAATCTTGTAACTCCCCTTCCATGGAGCGACTTCATGACAATCATGATCCCTATACTAAATTCCACGTCCTTTCGATGAAGATCGCATAACTCTTTTGTCGATCTTGTCTTGGTTTGTATCGTTGTCGAATCATTTGGATCTTTTCGGTGAGTCATACGTCTTAACTTCGGGTCCCAACAATGTTGCTTCACCCACCTCATCCCAACATATTGGAAGCGACACTTTCGTCCGTATAATGCTTGAATGGAGCCACACTATACTTGCACGATAAGCTTTGTTGTTGTAGGAGAATTCCACGATGGTAAATACTTATCCCAAGCGCCCTTGAAGTGCAGGACCACGAGTCTTAATAGATCTTGAGAGTTTGAATAGTCCTCTACGATTGTCCGTCGGGTTTGGGGATGGTATCTTAGAACTAAATCATAAATCCGTGCCCGTAGCTTTTTGCAAGCTAACCCCAAAATCTTGAAGTGAATCTTGGGTCGCGATCGAAACTATGGATCTTGGCATGCCATCTGACCTCACAATCTCATTCACGTACATACTAGCAAGGCGTTCGAGGAATAAGTCTCTCCGTATCGGCAAGAAATAAGCGGACTTGGTTAATCTATCAACAATAACCCAAATAGCATTGATGCCTTGAGAAAGCGTAGTAGGAAGACCCATGTGAAATCCATGGTAATGTGTTCCCACTTCCATTTTTGAATCTCAAGTGGTTCTGACGGACCCTTAGGTACTAGATGCTCGCCTTTACCGTTGACAAGTTAAACACATTGAGATAAACTTTGCAATCTCTCTCTTCGTATTGTTCCACCAAAATGTATGTCGAAGATCACGATACATTTAGTACTTCGAGGATGGATTGCAAATGGTGTATTGTGTGCCTCCATCGTAATCTTGTACTTCAAATCAGTCGTTAGGGACACAAAGTGCAGAGTGGACTCGAAGTATTCCTTCTTCATCGATTCTCGCTTAGGAATAGCTCCTTCTTGTACTTTCTTCTTCATACGCATCATTTTCAAGATTCGGTGGCTTGAAAGCGACCTTAACTTTTCTATTAAAGTTGGCTCTGTCGTATACTTGACATCATCGCACTCATTCCGCATATGATCTTCTACTCAGCAGCGTCGATTTACCGTTAACTTTTCGGGATGGTATTGAATAGTGTGGTCGTAGTCTTTCGATAGCTCGAGCCAGCGTCATTGCTTAGCGTGTTGAGTTCTTTTTAGTGAAGAAATATTTAAGGCTTTTATAGTGCGATATATCTCTCCCTTTCTCCCCGTATAGATAGTGCCTCCATATCTTTTAGCAGCATTTCTTTGCATGACTCTAGATCATGAGTAGGATAATTCCTCTCATACTCTTTAAGTTGTCATGAGGCATAGGCTATGACTTTCCCCGTTGCATGAGAACACATCCCTAACCCTTTGCACGAAGCATCGGCGTGAGATAACAAATCCATCAAAACCGGATGGTATTGTTAGAGCAGTTAGAAATAAGTCTCCTCTTAAGCTCTTGGAAACTCTTCTCGCATTCTTCGCTCTCGAAGCGAATTTTGTATCCTTAGAGTTAAATTTGGGTTAATGGAGTAGCGATTCGAGAAAACCCTTCCACGAATCTCAGATAATAACCGGCTAGACCCGAAAGCTTCGTACTTGATCCGCAAGCTTGGTTGCTCCCGACTTTGTATTGCTTGATCTTGGCGGGTCCACGGATACTCCGTGTTTTGACACCACGTGCCCAAGAAATGCTACTTCCTCGAGCGAACTTCGCATTTCTTCAATTTGGCATATAGTTTGTTTTCACGAAGCCTTTGGAGTACCGACTTCAAATGGTGCTCATGATCTTCACGACTTTTGGAATATATGAGGATGTCATGATAAAAAAGACAACAACAAATGATCAAATATTCCTTGAATACTCGGTTCATCATATCCATGAAAAGCGCGGGAGCATTAGTCGATCAAGAAAGACATGACTAAGAATTCATAATGCCGTCTACCAGAGTTAAAAGGCGGTCTTTGGAATATCCTCGATTCTAATCTTGGTGATGATATCGAGCGAAGATCGATTTTGAAAAGAATTGTGCCCCTTACTTTTGGTCAAACAAGTCATCAATCGAGGTAGAGGATACCTATTCTTGATGGTGACATGGTTCGATTCCAGATAGTCAATCAAAATCGCATACTCCGTCTTTCTTCTTTCTGAATAAAGCAGGAGCACCCGAGGAGATGTCTTGGGGCCGAATGAAAGCAGATGTCCAACAATTTCTGTAGTTGGACCTTTAACTCTGAAGTTGATAGGAGCCATTCGATATGGGGTTTTAGAAATGGGCTTTGTGCGGGTTGAGATCGATAAAGAATTGACTTCACGTTACGGGGTAGGCAAGGAAGTTCTTGAAATCGTCGGAAAGTCGATAACAACGGGAATATTATTCAAATTTGGCGTGTCTTTATTCAAATCCATAACATGGGCTAAGAAAGCTTGACATCCAGTTTTTTGATAAGCGAATAGCTTTATGATTAGATATAGCGGTGATTGATTTTAATGGTTTAGTTGCTTGAATTCGTACAACGGGTTGGTTAGGAATATGAAAACTATGACCTTACGAAAACAATCAATTTTGGCATGATGAGTAGTTAACGATCAATCCTAAAATCACATCAAAAGCAAGTATCTTTAAAGAGATAAAGGTGACGGGTAAGGTGATGGTGCTGACTTAGATCAAACAAGATTTATAAGCGAGTGGATGTGATGAAAGTTTCTCTAACGGAGTTTCCACGAGATAGGTCGAAAGTCTAATTTCTCGAGTCGAGTTTAAGCGTTGAGCACATGCGGGAGAGATAAATGAATGGGTATGCCGGTATCAAGTAAGGTATAAACTTTATGAGAATTTATAAATAGCTTACCGTGATCACCTCGTTTGGGTTCTCGCATTTTGACCGATCCTGACAAGCGCTCTTCCGGAATCGTTGACTTTGACTTTTACGGGGACGATCTTTTGAGTCAGAGTCCCCATTGAACTAGGTTTATTCTGCGTCTGATCTCGGCGATATGTCCTTCCTTTCCACAATTATAGCATACCTTGAGCTGTTGTGGGCGGTTTGGTGATATGTCCCTCTTTTCGCATTTGTAGCATATAATGGGTGGTCGTTCTCCTCCCTTAGAACCGATTCTTTTTGCCTTTGTCGTCTTCACATGGTCGTTGTTAAATCTCCTTTTTTTTAAAATCTCCTCTCGACTTCGCTTCTTCTATTTTCATGGCCATGATTACCACGGAGTGGTTACCATTTTTGTCGTCATTTCTTTCTCATTTGGTTATCATTATTACATTGTTGCTTTATCTACAGTGCGATCACTGGTTATGGTCCCTCGGTTGAACATACTCGTTATCTCGCTCTAACAATTGAGCCACATTAACAACATCCCGAATAGAGAAAATTTATGAGAAATGAGATATTGTGCGTATCTTGGGTTTCAAACCTCTCGAAACATCGCGTCATCGTTCCTCATTCTCCACAAATGAGGTCTGAACACGGATAACTCTGCAAACTTTGCCTCGTCTTTGAGACTTCGTCGTGTTGTTTTGTTCTAATCGATGAACTCCACTTCCTTCGTATAATGAACACTTTCGAGGAAAGTATTTGTCATTAAATAGTTCTGAAAGCGTCTCCCGAGACATCTTTGAGTGCAAATTTGGATGGAGTGCGCTTCTGAGACTCCACCGATGATACGCCTCGCCACGGAACATAAAGGTGGCGAATGGAACCTTCATTCCTCCGTGCATCCCAGACATCGAATATCTTGGTAATTTGCTTGACCCGTGTTTCGCCGTGATCGGATCGGCTTTCCCTTAAAATCTGGTGGTCCCGACTCTTTGAAGCTGCTGCATTTGTGTGACCGTGAATTGCTATCATTTCCTCTCTGTATTTTGAACACGAGTCTCCCTAAATGCGATTTTGCATGAGCAAAAAGCTTCTAAACATCCCTCGTTCATCATACGCTTTCGGTGGTGTTGTTCGCGGGAGGAACATTGCCCGACGACTGTTGCACGTTCTCCTCGTTGGTGAGTCAGGCGTCTCCACGGTCTCATTTCCATTGTTAATATTCTCGATCGACATTCTCAAATCTTTGTCGTAAAACAAGGGTTAATTAAGAAATCAATATATCACATAATATCCTTATATCTTGACCAACTAACAAATAAGCTTAGGTAGGACACCTTTAGCGAAGGATTTTCGTCTCTCCCCTCTAATTCTATTCCTAGATCTCGCTTGGAGATCATATCCTAAGCTACGATACCATTTGTGGCGCCCCAAAATAGGTATACATCACCCATTACGAGTTGTCAATCGTGAGTGCGAAACAACTACAACTTTATTATTACAATGATAAAAGCGTGAGTTTGAATACAAATATTATCTTACAGAGACAATATCTATACTCAAATAAATCCTCATCACATTTATTGATACATTATTTTACAAAATGGTGAGGACTACTAAACAACTCTCTCTAGAACTTTCATTCCATACCCCAGGCTTCGTACTTTCATTTATATTCTAGCCTCACGAGAAGAAAAATGGAACAAAAAGGAAAAGGGTGAGCTCAACTAGCCCGATAAAGAATATTATGACTAAGATAATATCTGACAAATTATCGTTAGTCTTCAACGGGGAAAAATCTAATAGAATACTGATAGATGACAAATTTTAAATCAATATTAGCGTGGCGTGAAATAATAATTCATTAGAAGAGTTAAGTAGAGAATGCAAACTACTATCTTACATGTATGAATTTAAAAGTTAAGTAAATATCTTTTATCCTGTAACATCAATCGATATATATACGGAATCAAATATTCATCTTTTTACTTCTGAGGCGAAGATATTCATCGATTAGTCGTGTTAAATCTAAACACTGTTCATCTTTTCTACGGGCGAAGATATTCTTGAAATCATTCATCTTTTTGCCTCTGGCCAAAGATATTCCATAATATCATCATTTAAGGCGAAGATGATGAAAATATTTTAAAAAAGCGAATCGGTGAAACAAAATGATGAGGATTAAGGATTAAGGATTAGTACTTTGTTTTATCCACGTCAAAAATACCTCAAAAATAATCATAGTGGTGTAAAATTGAGAATGATCAAAACATGGATCTGATCAAAGCTAGTATCGAGAATAGATATTTTAGACGAAAAAGAAATTTTTCATTTTTGATGAATAGTGCCGTAGTATATCGTGAATAGTATCAGTATCGTGAATAGTGTAGTATCGTGAATAGTAACTCAGACACCAAAAGTTCCAAATTTGATAAAAACTTGGATCAATATTTCAACATAATGATATTGAAGAAATAATATCATTCTGAAAAAAATAATATCCACTTACCTCGAAAAGGCGAGTACTTACAGTTAGTTGAAACAGGATATAGGTTATGACTTGAACTTGCTTAGTATAGCAATACTCAAAGTATACTCAAAATACTCACGAAGAATCGCTCGATAATATAGAGAGAAAACTTGAGTTTACGGTGTGATTTTCAATTCTAACCTAAGCACCTATTTATAGGAAATTGCTTAGAAACACAAGCGAGAAAATTTAATATAATAATATTATATATATTACAAATTCTCTCTACATACACTTAGCATCTGAAATCAGCAATCTTAACACATGTTAAATGAGTCCCAACAATGTAAAAAACGTTTTTGTAATTAAAAATATTTTAAACTTCCAAAAATTAATTTATTTGAACTTGAACTTCAATAATTCATAATAAATAGCCCTTTTATCGGAGAAAATTCGAATCTCGCGACTTTTTATAGGAAATTCAATTCTCTACAACTGCGGAAGAAAGTTTTCCAAATTCCAAACAAAAATTGGCCAAGAAATCCACAAGCAGAGGCGATTTTACAATTTATAATCAAATTTCGATTCGATAAATGGGGTCCATGAGCATGTTTAACATGTTTTAAACATTTATTGCAACAAAAATACTCTTCCTCCTCGTATACTCATATATCCCACATTTCGTTGTAAAAATATCACCATTATTATATTATTAAAAAATATAATAATACATTTAAATGAATTATCTTATCGAGAAAAAGATAAAATTTCAATTTTCAACAATTGTCACATTAAAATTTTCTCCATCTATATCCACATAAAATCAATATTTTCCTCATCATATGAATCAATAATTAATTATTCACAAATAATATTAGAATCCTGATATTGTGACGAGGCGGTTCAGGGAAAGAGGGGCTTTCGATAAAATTTCTCACTTCTTGGTAGCTTGATTAGGTGACCAAACCTCTCCTTAGAGCAGAACTTTCTAGACATTGCCAATAATGTTATCTAATAATATTATTAGGATAATATGAATTATTGCATCGATAATGAAAAAAATCTTGTGTAATGTGATTATTGAAACAACGATGATATAAAATATCAATCGTGACAATTATTAAATCGATAAAATCTTTGAGCGGTAATTCTGTAACCATTATTAAGTAGTGCCTTCTTACGTAAGAATCAATAATTGGTGCAATCTGGGTAATCTTCTTGTGTTTTAACCCAGAGTATTTTAACGATGATTATTGATGGTAACAACTTCTGTAGTTATTTTAAAAACCACTTATATTTGTCGTTTTTCTTCATCGATCGCTTTAGTTATGGGGCCCACAAAATCTTTGCTTGTAGTAAATACGAATATTCCCAAACGGCAATGAAGAATATTCCACGATGACGAATATTCCCAAACAATGATGAATATTTTATAACCACTTTGCTTATTTTGAAATATTTGCGTATTTTACCCATAACTATTCACATTAATCAAATCAACCCTTACTATTTCAAAATAATAAATAGAAAATTAAATTTCATTAATAATAAGTTGGGGTCTTGAGTTGACTCAAGTATTCCTTCTTCTTTGATTCGCTTGCTTAGGAATATCACCTTCTTGCACTTTCTTCTTCATACGCATCAGCTCCAGGTCTGTAGTTTGAGCAACTTTAACTTTATCGATTAAAGTCGGTTCCACTTGTATATTCGCCATCATTACATGGGTCCCTGAAGTCTTTAGCTCTATTTCCATCCTTTCCAAGTCATACAAAATGGGTCTTTGCGTTGACAATATTGTACTCGTACCTGCATATGATCTTCTACTCAATGTGTCAGCTACTACGTTCGCTTTTCCAGGATGGTATTGGATGGTATGATCATAATCTTTTAACAACTCAAGCCATCGTTGTTGCCGCATGTTGAGTTCCTTTTGAGTGAAGAAATATTTGAGGCTTTTATGATCCAAGTATAAATCACCTTCTCTTCTCCCAATACGGTAGTGCCTCCAAATCTTAAGTTTAAAAAGAGGCCGCTGACTCTAGATCATGAATAGGATAATTCCTCTTATATTCTTTGAGTTGTCATGAGGCATAGGCTATGACTTTCTCGTGTTGCATGAGAACACATCCTAACCCTTTGCACTAAAAGCATCTTTGTAGATGACAAATCCCTCCGAGGCGGATGGTATTGTCGAGCAGGTCTTTGAAATGAGTCTCTCTTGAGTTCTTGAAAACTCTTCTCGCATTCCTCGCTCAACCGAATTTTATATCTTTTTGAGTCATTTGAGTTAATGGAGTAGCGATTCGAGAAAAACCTTCTACGAATCTCGATAATAACCAATTAAGCCGAGAAAGCTACGTCTTGATCAGCGACTTAGGTTGCTCCGACTTTGAATTGCTTCAATCTTTCTTGGGGTCAGATATTCCATGATTTGATATCACGTGCCCAAGGAATGCAACTTCCTCAAGCCGAACTCACATTTCTTGACTTGGTATAAAGCTTGTTTTCACGAAGCTTTTGAAGTATCGACCTCAAGTGTTGTTCATGGTCTTCACGGGTTTTGGAGTATATGAGGATGTCATCAATAAAGACAACCACAAAGTGATCCAAATATTCCTTGAATACTCGATTCATTATGTCCATGAAGGCGGCGGGAGAGCATTAGTCGATCAAAAGACATGACTAGGAATTCATAATGCCGTCGTCTGGAGATTAAAGCGGTCTTTGGAATGTCATCGGTTTTAATCTTCAATTGATGATATCCGGAACGAAGATCAATCTTTGAAAAGAATTTGGCTCCTTGCAAGCTGGTCGAAGCGGGTCATCAATGCGAGGCAACGCAGTACTATTTTTAATGGTGACATGATTCAACTCCGATAATCAATACAAAGTCACATACTTCCATCTTTCTTCTTTCACGAATAGAGCAGGGAGCACCCCGAGGAGACGTCTTGGGGACGAGTGAAACCGATGTCTAACAATTCTTGTAGTTGGGTTTTAACTCACGAAGTTCAATAGGAGCCATTCGATATGGGGCTTTGGAAATTGGTTTTGTCTGGGATTCAGAGTCGATACAAAATTGATTTTCGCTACTAGGGTAGGCAGGAAGTTCTTCGAGGAATCGTCAGGAAATTTATTAACAATAGAAATATCATTCAAATCGGCGTATCTTTATTTAAATCAAGTAACATAGGCTAAGAAAGCTTGACATCCATTTTTCAATAAGCGAATAGCTTTATGACTTGATATGGCGGTGATTGATTTTAGTGGTTTGGTTGCTTGAATTAGCATAATAGGTTGGTTAGGAATATGAAAGCTAATGACCTTACAAAAATAATAGATTTTAGCATGATGAGTAGTTAACCAATCAACCCTAAAATCACATCAAATGCAAGTATTTTCATAGAAATAAGATCGATAGGTAACGCATGCGATTCTGGATTTGAATCAAACAAGTCTTATAAGCAGTGGATGTAATGAAGGTTTCTCCCAAGCGGAGTTTCAATAGATAAGTCAAAGTCTAATTCTCTCGGAGTCAAATTTAAGCGTTGGCGCAAGTAGGAGAAATGAAAGAATGGGTAGAACCGGTATCAAATAAAGTATAAACTTTGCTAGAGTATATGATTAGCTTACTCGTGATCACCTCGTTCGGATTCCTCACTTTTTGGGAGATTACGACAAACGCTCTCCCTTGAACTAGCGGTTTTGTCTTGTCTTGGACACCCTTTGATGCCTCCATCCCAGTTGGACTTGACTTTGGTGCACGATAAAATTGGGCTAGGTGACCTTCTTTTACGTAATTGTAACACGCTTTGGATACGCATCCGCGGTTTGATGATATGTCCCTCCCCTCCCGTATTTGTAACTTGTCGATTGGTGGTCGTTCTCCTTCCTTAACAACAAAAGTCTTTGGTCTTTGGCGTCTTTCCATCCTTGTTGAATCTCCTCTTCTTGAAATGTCCACTCTTATTGTCATGGCCATGATTACCCAAAGTGATTATCATTTACGGCATATTGATTCCTCCACGTTTATTGTCATAGCCGATGATCGCTACTACCCTTGGTATTATCGACTTGTCGGTTGCTTTCTCTCTTGGTTGGGTTGACTCATTATCGCGCTCCAATAAGCTGAGCCTATTCACAACATCGAATACAAATACGGTTTATGAGAAATTAGGTATTGGCGTATCTTGGGTTTCAAACCTCTTAGAAACATCTGCGTCATTCTCTCCTCATTATCAACCAAGTGGGGAATATGGCCAAGACAACTCAACAAACTTAACCGTCTTTGCGCCGGTCGTATTGTTTTGCTCAAGCTTGATGAACTCTACCTCCTTCATGTGATGAATACTTTCAAGAAAGTACTTGTCGTTGAGCAGTTCTTAGAACTTCTCTCAAGACATCTTGGTCTGCGGCGGAGTTGAGTACGCTTTCTGATTCCACCAATGATGTCTGCCTCTGCTTTCCATAACATGAAGGTGGCAAATGGAACCTTTTGTTCTCGAAGCATCCCAAGATATCAAATATCTTGTTGATACCGCTTTATCCACGTCTCTCACTTAAGTGGTTTTTGGCTCTCCAAAAAAATTCCGTGGTCCCGCTTAGCGATGTGGCCAAAGAGAGTTATTAGTGTTTCCACTGCATTTTGGACGAGAGCCTAGTTTTAGCGATGTTGCATGAATTGCATAAAACCTCTGAACATCCCATCGTTCACCATTTCATCGGTGTTATTGTTTACATGAGGATTATTGTCTTCTGTTGCACATTATCACTGGTATTAATCTGTGGTGACTCAGCGGTCTCGTGTGCTTAATTGTTTATCTCAACATTTTAGGATGCCATTTTTAAAATCGCCACAAAACAAGGGTTAATTAACATATCACATATCATCCCTATACTACGATCGACCAATTAAATACCAAATAAACTTAGGTAGGTCATCTTAGCGAAGGAATTTCCGTCTCTCCCCTCCTAGTTCTTGTCTCACATCTCGGACC
Source organism: Panax quinquefolius (assembly GCA_020205615.1). Classification (NCBI taxonomy): domain Eukaryota; kingdom Viridiplantae; phylum Streptophyta; class Magnoliopsida; order Apiales; family Araliaceae; genus Panax; species Panax quinquefolius. Next base: position 117,652,936 of record CM035158.1, on the reverse strand, counting down.
AGGATCATATCCTAAGCTTTGATACCAAGCTGTGGCCCCCAAAATAGGTATACATCACCCATCTTTAGTCGCCAAATACATGGTACAAAATTCAAATACAACTTAATTATACAACGATGCGTGTAAAATCGACGACAAAACATAATCTAAGAGTTTTAATAAGAATATTGTCATCTAGACAATATCCACACTCAATGGAGTCCTCATTACATTTATTGTCACACTATTTAATGAGAATAGTGAAGACTACTAATCTTATCATCGGACCGTCACTCCGGTTTCCTGACAAGTCCAGACTACGTTCTCATTTCTCGAAGAGAACGGTGAAAGAAAGGTGAGCTCAACTAGCCCGAGAAGAAATATTATGACTAAGATAATGTAGAATAAATTATCATTAGTCTTCAACAATGTTAAACCGATAAAATACAATAGACATCAAGTTTTAGCTGCGGTAGGAATAAACAATCCATTAGAAGAATCAAGTAGAGCATGACATCTACTATCTTCTATGATTTAAAATGTTTTCATCAATTTTATCGTGACTCGATTTTAATAAATAAATCCCATCATCAAGTCATCCCCACCACTACTGAGCCGAGGATATTCATTAAATCATCAATGGTCATGACTATCTTAGAATAATTCTGGTCATAATCATACCAAAAGCATCCCATGATGCCTGACTACACGAACTCACCGAGGACTTTTACCATATCATTTATAACATATCGCGGTAATCCACGTGAGATGATTATTTCCACAATTTAATAAGGAATGAATACGAAGGATCATTCACCATGCATGTGATAATCCACGTATGCAAGTTATTCCAATGAATAATAATAAAGAATGGAACGGTCAAGCGTAATGTCGCATGGCAGGATATTCCAATGAGTAATAATAAAGAATGGAATAACGTAAGAATTCACCATGCATGCGCGATAGACCGCATGACGGAGTTATTCCAACAGAATAATAAAGAATGGAACCAGGTCTAGCGTAATTCGCAGAGACAGGATATTCCAACAGAATAATAAAGAATGGAATAATCGAAGAATTTCACGATGTATGCGATACTTCGCATAGACAGGTTATTCTAATATAATAATAAAGAATAGAATAACAGAAGCTCTCTTCATGAATACAAAAGAAATAATACCCCTTACCTTAGAAAGAAACGGGATACTGGAGTAGAAAGGTAGCAGACTTCTCTTCTTCTTTCTCTCTATAATTTCTCTCTATAATAATAGCTCTAAAGCTTTAGTGAATTGGTGAGAAATGAAGGAAGAATGAGCTTCTATTTATAGGAAAATATAGTTTCGATAATTACACGTTTTGGGGCTCAAAATATTACAGTATAATACCTTCATCTTTTTTTTCATTTTTAATTTAGTCCTACAAGTATTATCAAACTTGCACCACCTCCCCTAATAGTAAATAATGTGATTCAATAGTTCAATCATGTGAATCAATAGTTATAATCATGTGAAAATACGAATTACAGTATAGTATCTCCATCTATACCTCCATTTTTAACTTAGTCATGCAAGTATTATCAATCTTGCACCAACTCCCCCAATAGTACAAGAATGTGAATCAATAGTACACACATGTAAATAAATAGTTATAATCATGTGAATTAATAGTCAATTAATTGCTCATTTATCCGATTAATTACCCGACTGGTCAGTATAACTTCCAGACATCAATTAACATCGAAATAAATGTCGATTTCCACTAACACTAATAATTCCAACACAATGGAACTATCAATTTCACCTTTAATCAACACGAACTTATTCATCATTAATATTATAACTCACAATATTTAACAACCATGTGACGCCCCCAAAATAGGTATACATCACCCATTCTGAGTTGTCAATACATGGTACAGAAACAACTACAACTTTATTATTACAACAGTAAAACTGTGAGTTTAAATACAAATATTATCTTCTAGACAATATTTATACTCAAATAAATCCTCATCACATTTATTGATACATTATTTTACAAAATGGTGAGGACTACTAAACAATCCTTTCTAAAACCTTCATTCCATTACCCAGGCTACGTACTCGCTATATTCTCGCCTCACGAGAAAAATGGAACAAAAAGGAAAAGGGTGAGCTCAACTAGCTCAAGAAGAATATTATGACTAAGATAATATACAACAAATTATCGTTAGTCTTCAACAGGAAAAATCGATAGAATACAATAACAACAAGTTTGAGATCAATATTCGCGCGTTGGAAATAATAATTCATAGAAGAGTTACGTAGAGAATGAAATCTACTATAATCTATGAATTTAACGGTCCATCATCAATATTTTATCCCAGTAACATCAATCAATATTCATCTCAAATCAAACATTCATCTTTGCTGCTACTGGTGCCAAAAGATATTCATCGATCCATCATGTTCATCTCAACACTGTTCATCTTTGCACTACGGAGCCAAAGATATTCATCGATTGGTCATGTTCATTTAAACACTGTTCATCTTTTGCACTACTGTGCCAAAGATATTCTTCAGAAATCATTCATCTTTTTACTACGGCCAAAGATATTCAATAATATCATCATTTAAGACCGAGGATGATAAAAATATTTTTAAAGAAACGAATCCAATGAAACAAAATGACAAGGATTAAGGATTAATGATTAGTACTTTTGTTTTATCCATGTCCAACAATACCTCAAAAATAATCATAGTGGTGTAAAATTCAAGAATGATCAAAACATGGATACAATCAAAGCTAGTATCCGGAATAGATATTTTGACGAAAAGAAGAAATTTTATTTTTCTATTGAATAGTCAGATATCGTGAATAGTGCCAGTATACGTGAATAAAGGTCAGATATCGTGAATAAGACCAGTATACATGAATAGTAAATCCGACACCAAAAGATAGAAATTCCACAAAAACATCTTCACGCTTCATGAATAGTACTCGTGAATAGTAACTCGTGAATAGTAACTCATGAATAGTAACTTCGTGAATAGTAACTCATGAATAGTAACCCAGAGCATGAAAAAGTTCCAAATTTGATAAAAACATCGGATCAACATTTCAAAGATAATGATATTGAAGAAATAATATCATTACGAAAAAAATAATATCCCCTTACCTCAAAGAATCAAGCCGGAAGGAAAGGTCTCAAGTGATCTTTGAATGAAACTTATACTTGATAAAGAACTCTCAAAGTATCTAAATACTCACAAAATACGCTCAACAATATAGAGAGAAAAAGAGAAAACTTTGTTTCGGTGTGATTTTCAATTCTAACTTAAGCCCTCTATTTATAGAAAATGTTAGCCGTACCAAGCGCACTTGACTTGATTTACTTTTGATGGCTTTACACCGCTACTATTGCCACCCACCACATTTGAAATAAAATTCAGCACATTTCTTCACCAACCACAAGTGGGGCCCACTCAATTCTAGAATTTTCTACCAAAATCAATTATAACCCTAATTTCCGAATGAGACACCTCTTAAAATTCATAACAAATCATTCGTGCATTTTAACGGTTCAAAATTTGTGGACATATACTCAACTTATGTATGTATAACATACCCAAAAATTACCACTATTATCCATCGGATCGGATTAAAAATTATAATCCCCATAATATATCTCAAAACCCACGATTTAATTTTAATACCTCCAACGGTAAAATCTTGATAAAACACCTCAACAATAATTTCTTCATTTATAACCACATAAATAAATCCATCATTTATATCCACATAAAATAAATATTTCTTTATCATATGAATCAATAATTAATTATTCACAAATAATATTACTGTAATCACAATTATGATAACCAGCCGTAGTTCCTCAGAGAAGAGGGGCTTTCCAATAAGGATCTCTCTCATCTTGCGCGCAATTAGGTGACCAAACCTCTCCTTGAGCGTAACTTTCTAAACATTGCCAATAATGTTATCTAATAATATTATTCAAATAATATGAATTATTGATCCGATAATGGGAAATACTTTGTGCAGTGTGACAATTATTGAACAACAATAATATAAAATATCAACGCAACAATTATTGAATCAATAAAATAAAATATTAAATAAAGAATAATCATCGTGGAAAATTATTGAGTAGTGCCATCTTACGTAAGGATCAATAATTCAACAATCTCGTGTAATACCGTGCTTCTTCGTGCAACCACGAGTATTCATCAGTATTTTAACCACCGGTATTCCAATGATCTTAATTGGTAATAACTACGCCGTTATTTTTAACCAACTTATATTTGTCGTTTTCCTCATCCAATCGTTTTTAGTTATGGGGCCCACATGCATCGCTTGCAAGTCAAATGCGAATATTCCAGAACGATTTGAATATTCCACGACCAAACGAATATTCCCAAACAACAATGAATATTTTATAACCACTTGCTTATTTTGAAATATTTGCGTATTTAACCCTTAACTATCCACATTAATCAAATCAACCCTTACTATTTCAAAATAATAAATAAAGGAAATTCCTTTTATTTAAAAAAAATTCGGTCTTACAACCTCCCTCCTTATGAAATTTTGTCCTCGAAATTGACGTACGCACTGGTGTGTTTGAAAAGGTGAGGTACCTCGCTTTCATTTCCGTTTCAATTCCGAGGTCATTTCCTCTATAGCATGATTCCTCCACAAAACTTTAACTTGTGGTATGACCTTTCTTGGCAGTAGGATATGCTCCTTCCTATCCAAAATCTTGGCAGTACCTCCTCATACGTTAAGTCTTGGCTATCTCGTCCGGTTCTAACTCAATAACGTGGTTCGGGTCTTTCACATATTTACTGAAATATGATATGTGAAACACATTATGAACACGAGACATACTCGGAGGAGGTAACGCAAGTCTATAGGCTACATTTCCTACTCGGTCAAGAATTTGAAATGGACCAATAAATCGTGGATTGAGCTTTCCTCTCTTCCCAAATCTTGTAACTCCCTTCCATGGAGCAACTTCGTAACAATACATGATCCCCTACATTAAATTCCACGTCCTTTCGATGAAGATCCGATAACTCTTTTGTCGATCTTGTGTGCCGTTTGTATACGTTGTCGAATCATTTGGATCTTTTCGGTAGTCATACGTATTTAACTCGGGTCCCAATAATGTTGCTTCACCCACCTCATCCCAACATATTGGAGAACGACATTTTCGCCCATATAATGCTTGAATGGAGCCACACCTATACTTGCCTCGATAAGCTGTTGTTGTAGGAGAATTCCACCAATGGTAAATACTTATCCCAACTACCCTTGAAGTCTCAGGACACGTAGTCTTAATAGATCTTCAAGAGTTTGAATAGTCCTCTCGATTGTCCGTCTGGTTTGGGGATGGTATGCGAACTAAATCGCAAATCGTGCCCATAGCTTTTTGCAAGCTAACCCAAAATCTTGAAGTAAATCTTGGGTCACGATCCGAAACTATGGATACTGGGCATGCCATGCAACCTCACGATCTCATTTACGTCACATACTAGCAAGACGTTCAAGAGAATAAGTCTCCGTGATCGGCAAGAAATGAGCGGAACTTGGTTAATCTATCAACAATAACCCAAATAGCATTGATGCCTTGAGAAACCGTAGGAAGACCCGTAACGAAATCCATGGTAATGTGTTCCCACTTCCATTCCGGAATCTCAAGTGGTTGCAACGGACCCTTAGGTACTAGATACTCCGCCTTTACACGTTGACAAGTTAAACACATTGAGATAAACTTTGCAATCTCTCTCTTCATATTGTTCCACCAAAATGTATGTCAAAGATTACGATACATTTTAGTACTTCCGGGATGGATTGCAAATGGTGTATTGTGTGCCTCCATCATAATCTTGTACTTCAAATCGTAGTCGTTAGAACACAAAGTCTAGAGTGGACTCAAGTATTCCTTCTTCATCAATTCTCGCCTTAATAGCTCCTTCTTGTACTTTCTTCTTCATACGCATAAGCTCAAGATTCGGTGGCTCGAAGCAACCTTAACTTTTTCTATTAAAGTTGGCTCTGTCGTATACTTGACATCATCGCACCTTTTCGCGTTCATATGATCTTCTACTCAACGCCGCCTACCACGTTCGCTTTTCCGGGATGGTATTGAATAGTGTGGTCGTAGTCTTTCAATAGTTCGAGCCAACGTCATTTGCCGCATGTTGAGTTCTTTTGAGTGAAGAAATATTTAAGGCTTTTATGGTCCGAATATATCTCCACTTTCTCCCCATATAGATAGTGCCTCCATATCTTTTAGCGGCTAAACGAATCATTGCCGCTAACTCTAGATCATGAGTAGGATAATTCCTCTCATATTCTTTAAGTTGTCGTCGAGGCATAGGCTATGACTTTCCCACGTTGCATGAGAACACATCCTAACCCTTTGCTCGAAGCATCGTTGTAGATAACAAATCCATCCGAACCGGATGGTATTGTTAGAAACAGCCGAAATAAGTCTCCTCTTAAGCTCTTGGAAACTCTTCTCGCATTCTTCATTCCAAACGAATTTTGTATCCTTCCGAAGTTAATTGAGTTAATGGAGTAGCAATTCGAGAAAACCCTTCCACGAATCTCCGATAATAACCAAATTTAAGCCCAAAAAGCTACGTACTTGATCCATCGACTTGGTTGCTTCCAACTTTGTATTGCTTCAATCTTCACGGATCAACAGATACTCTCATGTTTTGACACTACATGCCCAAGAAAGGCTACTTCCTCAAGCCGGAACTCGCATTTCTTCAATTTAGCATATAGTTGGTTTTCACGAAGCCTTTGGAGTACCGGCTTCAAATGGTGCTCATGATCTTCACGGCTTTTGGAATATATAAGGATGTCATCAATAAAGACAACAACGAACCCGATCCAAATATTCCTTGAATACTCGGTTCATCATATCCATGAAAGTCATAGGAGCATTAGTTAGTCAGAAAGACATGACTAAGAATTCATAATGCCCATACCGGAGTTACGAAGGCGGGTCTTTGGAATATCCTCACTCTAATTTTCAATTTGATGATATCCAGAAGCGAAGATCGATTTTGAAAAGAATTGTGCCCCTGCAAATCGGTCAAACAAGTCATCAATACGAGGTAGAGGATACCTATTCTTGATGGTGACATGGTTCAATTCCGATAGTCAATACAAAGTCGCATACTCCCGTCTTTCTTCTTTACAAATAAAAGCAGGAGCACCCCGAGGAGATGTACTGGGGCCGAATGAAACCGATGTCCAACAATTCTCGTAGTTGGACCTTTAACTCCTGAAGTTCAATAGGAGCCATTCGATATGGGGTTTTAGAAATGGGCTTTGTACCGAGTTCAAGATCAATAAAGAATTCAACTTCACGTTCGGGGGTAGCAGGAAGTTCTTCAGAAATACGTCGGAAAGTCAATAACAACAGGAATATTATTCAAATTTGGCGTGTCTTTATTCAAATCCATAACATGGGCTAAGAAAGCGACATCCGTTTTTCAATAAACGAATAGCTTTTATGATTAGATATGATAGTGATTGATTTTAATGGTTTAGTTGCTTGAATTGCATACAACAGTTGGTTAGGAATATGAAAACTAACAACCTTACGAAAACAATCAATTTTGGCATGATGAGTAGTTAACCAATCAATCCCTAAAATCACATCAAAAGCAAGTATCTTTAAAGAGATAAGGTTGGCGGGTAAGGTGATGGTGCCAACTTGAATCAAACAAGATTTATAAGCAGTGGATGTGATGAAACTTTCTCTAACGGAGTTTCCACAAATAGGTCAAAGTCTAATTTCTCCGAGTCAAGTTTAAACGTTGAGCACACATGCAGGAGAGATAAATGAATGGGTAGACCAGGTATCAAGTAAGGTATAAACTTCGCAAGAATTTATAAATAGCTTACCCGTGATCACCTCGTTTGGGTTCCTCATTATATGATCCAATACAACAAACGCTTCTTCCGGAATCGTTGACTTTGACTTTTTACGGGACGATCTTTTTGAGTCACCGTCCTCATTGAATTAGGTTTATTCACTCAAATATAATCTCGAAGCGATATGTCCTTCCTTTCCACAACTATAGCATACCTTGAAGCTGTGGCAGGCGGTTTGGTGATATGTCCCTCTTTTCCGCATTTAGTAGATATGACCGGTGGTCGATCTCCTCCCTTAGAACCGATTCGCCAAGACTGCTGTCGTCTTCACATAGTCGTTGTTAAATCTCCTCTTTTTAAAATCTCCTCCCGACTCGCTTCTTCTTTTTCATGACCATGATTACCACCAGAGTGGTTACCATTTCGTCCGTCTGTTTCTTTTCTCCGCAGTTATCATTATTTACATTGTTCGCTATCTACGAGTACGATCCTCGTTATGGTCCTCTCGATTGCATCGTTTCGTTATCTCGCTTCTAATAATTGAGCGCTTTACAACATCTGAATAGAGAGAAAATTTATGAGAAATGAGATATCGACGCGTGCTTAGGGTTTCAAACCTCTAAGAAACATCCGCGATCATACACGTTCCTCATCCTCCACCAAATGAGGTGCAAAACTGGATAACTCGCAAACTTTGCCTCGTCTTTGAGACACCAAATCATGTTGTTTTGTTCCAATCGATGAACTCCACTTCCTTCATACGACGAACACTTTAGGAAAGTATTTGTCATTAAATAGTCTCTCAAACGTTTCCCAAGACATCTTTGAAAGTTTGGATGGGGTACGCTTCATGACTCCCACCAATGAGTCGCCTTCGCCACGGAATATAAAGGTGGCGAATGGAACCTTCGTTTCTCCGTGCATCCCAAGACATCGAATATCTTGGTAATTTGTTTGACCCATGTTTCCGCCATGATCGGATCCGCTTTCCTTAAATTCTCAGTGGTCCCAACTCTTTGAAGCTGCTTGTTTTGTGACAACCCGTGAATTGCTATCATTTCCTCCTCAGTATTTTGAACACGAGTCTCCTCGTCTCGATTTTGCATGAAGCGCAAAAAACTTCTAAACATCCCCTCGTTAATCATCTCGCTCCATGGTGTTGTTCACGGGAGGAACATTGCCCGACTGTTGACGTTCTCCTCGTTGGTAAAGATGAGCATCTCCACGGTCTCATTTACTCCATTGTTAATATTCTCGATCGACATTCTCAAATCATGTCATAAAACAAGGGTTAATTAAGGAAATCAATATATCACATAATATCCCTATATATTCGACCAACTAACAAATAAGCTTAGGTAGGACACACACTAGCGAAGGATTTACTGCCTCTCTCCCTCCTAGTTCTATTCCCCGATCTCGCCAGAGATCATATCCTAAGCTCGATACCAAACCGTGACTCTGGACACCAACTTGTGTCAAGACCTCACATTGATACCTATCGGTTTGCCAATGCATGAATCAGGCGTCCCCTACGAGAGATCTCGGCGGCGGCATCCCCATCAACAGAAGTCACCAAATGAGAGGCTCTGGGGTTTTTACTTATAGCTACCGATACCAACCATGACGCCCCCAAAATAGGTATACATCACCCATTTCGAAAGTTGTCAATACATGGTATGTAAACAACTACAACTTTATTATTACAACAAGAAACTGTGAGTTTAAATACAAATATTATCTTCAGCATAATATTTATACTCAAATAAATCCTCATCACATTTATTGATACATTATTTTACAAAATGGTGAGGACTACTAAACAATCCTTTCTAAAACCTTCATTCCATACCCGACTCGTACTCGCTATATTCTCGCCTCCCGAGAAAAATGGAACAAAAAGGAAAAGGGTGAGCTCAACTAGCTCATAAAGAATATTATGACTAAGATAATATACAACAAATTATCGTTAGTCTTCAACGGGAAAAATCTGATAGAATACAATAGACAACAAGTTTGGATCAATATTCGCAATGAAATAATAATTCATAGAAGAGTTACGTAGAGAATGAAATCTACTATAATCTATGAATTTAACGTATCCATCATCAATATTTTATCCTCAGTAACATCAATCAATATTCATCTCAAATCAAACATTCATCTTTTCTGACCACTGTGCCAAAGATATTCATCGACCAGTCGTATGTTCATCTCAACACTGCTCATCTTTGCACTACTGGTGCCAAAGATATTCATCGATTGGTCATGTTCATTTAAACACTGTTCATCTTTGCACTCACAAAGCCAAAGATATTCTTCAGAAATCATTCATCTTTGCACTCTGGGCCAAAGATATTCAATAATATCATCATTTAAGACCGAGGATGATAAAAATATTTTTAAAGAACGAATCCGATTGAAACAAAATGACAAGGATTAAGGATTAATGATTCGTACTTTGTTTTATCCATGTCCAACAATACCTCAAAAATAATCATAGTGGTGTAAAATTCAAGAATGATCAAAACATGGATACAATCAAAGCTAGTATCCGAATATAGATATTTTAGATTAAAAGAAGAAATTTTATTTTTAAATGAATGAATAGTCTCAGATATCGTGAATAGTCGTGATACGTGAATAGTCAAAGATATCGTGAATAAAACAAGTATACATGAATAGTAAATCCCACACCAAAAGATAGAAATTCCACAAAAACATCTTCACGCTTCATGAATAGTACTAAACGTGAATAATAAGAATCGTGAATAGTAACTCATGAATAGTAACTCGTGAATAGTAACTCATGAATAAGTAACCCGAGCATGAAAAAGTTCCAAATTTGATAAAAACATCGGATCAACATTTCAAAGATAATGATATTGAAGAAATAATATCATTACGAAAAAAATAATATCCCTTACCTCAAAGAATCGAAGATTGGAAGGAAAGGCTCAAGTGATCTTTGAATGAAACTTGTCTTGAACAAAGAACTCTCAAAGTATCTAAATACTCACAAAATACGCTCAACAATATAGAGAGAGAAAGAGAAAACTTTGTTTCGGTGTGATTTTCAATTCTAACTTAGCCCTCTATTTATAGGAAAATGTTAGCCGTACCAAGCAGACTTTTCGACCAAGCACCGATGGCTTTACTCGCTACTATTGCCACCCACCACATTTGAAATAAAATTCAGCACATTTCTTCACCAACCACAAGTGGGGCCCACTCAATTCTAGAATTTTCTACCAAAATCAATTATAACCCTAATTTAAATCGTACACCTCTTAAAATTCATAACAAATCATTCGTGCATTTTTAACGGTTCAAAATTTGTGGACATATACTCAACTTATGTATGTATAACATACCCAAAAATTACCACAATCCAGCGGTCGGATTAAAATTATAATCCCATAATATATCTCAAAACCCCGATTTAATTTTTAATACCTCCATACGGTAAAATATTGATAAAACACCTCAACAATAATTTCTTCATTTATAACCACATAAATAAATCCATCATTTATATCCACATAAAATAAATATTTCTTTATCATATAAATCAATAATTAATTATTCACAAATAATATTACGAGAATCACAATTATGATAACCAGTAGCCCTCCAGGAAGAGGGCTTTCAATAAGATCTCTCTCATCTTGGTAGCGCAATTAGGTGACCAAACCTCTCCTGTAGGCAGAACTTTCTAGACATTGCCAATAATGTTATCTAATAATATTATTCAAATAATATGAATTATTGATCCGATAATGGGAAATCTTCATGCGTTGACAATTATTGAACAACAATAATATAAAATATCAACGCAAGCAATTATTGAATCAATAAAATAAAATATTAAGCAAGAATTCATCTTGTGAAAATTATTGAGTAGTGCCATCTTACGTAAGGATCAATAATTCAACAATCTTTGTGTAATACTGGTATCTTCTTTGTGCAACCACGAGTATTACCGTATTTTAACCACCGGGTATTCCAATGTCAGACTTACTTGATGAATAACTACTACCGTTATTTTTAACCAACTTATATTTGTCGTTTTCTCATCCAATCGCTTTTCCGTTATGAGGCCCACATGCGGTCATTGTTGCTACTGTCGCATTACGAATATTCCCGACAAAGATCGAATATTCCACGACCAAACGAATATTCCCACAACAACAATGAATATTTTATAACCACTTGCTTATTTTGAAATATTTGCGTATTTAACCCTTAACTATCCACATTAATCAAATCAACCCTTACTATTTCAAAATAATAAATAAAGGAAATTCCTTTTATTTAAAAAATTCGGTCTTACAAACCAGTCGTTCAGGAAAGAGGGCTTTTCAGATAAGGATTTCTCCTTATTGGTAGCAAGAATTAAATGACCAAATCTCTCTCCTCGATGAACTTCAGACATTATAAATATTGCAATTTAATAATATGAATAACTTTGTCATCTCAATTATTGATTTAATAATATATCATATTATGCAGATGATATTGTGACAATAATCGAATCAATAATAAGAGAGATATGATGGAGCAATTATTGTAGCAATAATTGAGTATAACTAAGTGACTTCTCACGTAAACATCAATAATCAATACCGTGTGCTACTTACGCGACCACGCGTATTATTGCATTTTTTTACTAAGGGTAGTTCAACAGTTTAACGGTAAATCTTCTGCCGTTATTTTCATAAAAAGATAATTATGTCATTTACTAACTACGACAATATTTCCGTTGTGGGGTCCACAAATGATTGTGCCGTCGTATGAATATTCCCTGTTAAAACAAATATTTCCCAACCAATCGAATATTATATAACCACTTGCTTAGTTTGCAAAATTTGTAAATATTACCCACAACTATAACATTATATCAAATCCACACCATAATATTCAAAAATATATTTCGAGAGAAATTAATCTTTATTCATAAAAGTTGGGGTCTTACCTATAAGCATTAATCAAACGAAATCAAGGATAAATATTAAAGACTTTAAATTTATCCAGAGTTTAAAAATATCCAAATTGTCAACATGATACTGCTTTGTAGAGTAAAATTCAAGAATAATATTCATGTACCAAAAATAATTTGGACAGAAAAGAAATATATTTTTTGGGTAAATAGTACCCCATGTGTAACGACCCCAAAATAGGTCCATTCCATCCAACCCATTCTGAGTCGCCAAATATATGGTACGAAAAACAACTACAACTTTATTACAACAATTGTCGTGCAAAATACAACAACACATATGATGTGAGTTTGGATACAAATATATACCAACTCAGAAGACGTCACAATGACACCTTACATAAAGGTATAGTCAAAAACTGCTTTTAGAAATTAGAATCTTTGGGAAGTGCTCAAGAAACCTTCGCATATATGGGAGGCCATGCTTTTAGGTTATGGTAGATATCATATGGCCACGTAATTATCTTTGGTTGACCTAATAGACCCCAAAAGAAAAAACGAGAAGATTACTATCATATTCTTCCCAATGGTGAGTCTTCTCTCGACATATCATTATCTCCACTGCTCTAATTGGGTATTATACTCCAAAACAAACACCAAGATTATATAGGTAGTGATTGTAAATATACTCAAAGAAGTGGATGAACACAACCATGTCTTATGATAACACGAAGTTTGTATGTCATTAGACATCTTGTATGATAGTGACAAAACACCCTTCCAAAGTTGGGTTCACCTCACCTCAACATCTATAGACCACCATTCTATTCCTCGCTATCCCCCGCTTCAACCCGGCTACACTTTTATTACCCGAAAGGAATTGTGAAACAAAAGGGTGAGCACAACTAGCTCAAGAAAGAATATTATGACTAAAGATAAATAAATTATCAATAGTCTTCATCAAGAATAAATCGTAGATTTAGAACATATGGTAGATGATAAAACTTTTCAACCATAGTTCATAAATGAATGAGCAATCCATTAGAAGAGTCAAATAGACCATAAAATCTATTATCTTCTCCATGTTAAAAGTCCACCAACAATATTTTATCCTCAGTAACATCAATCAACAGTTCCTTTCCACAATCATATGAATAACTCATAATCATAATTGTGATTCTAAATTCCTCTTCTCATCCAGACTAAGATAATTTTCATCAATTGTCTTTACCTAAAACATCAAATATCATGGTTATACCAAATCACAGCCTCGCTCATAATCATACTAATAAATTCATCTTTGCACCACGGGTCAAAGATATTCATCAACAGTTCATATTTACACTACAAAGCTAAAGATATTCAACAATGTGTCATCTTTGCATTACGAGCCAAAGATATTCATCAATAATTCATCTTGCACTTTGCTAAAGATATTCAACAACAGTCATCTTTGCATTACGAGCCAAAGATATTTCAATAAATCAACTACAAAGCAAAGATATTCAACAACAGGTCATCTTTGCATTACGAGCAAAAGATATTCATCAATAATTCATCTTTGCACTACAGGCTAAGATATTCATCAACAAGTCATCTTTGCACTACGAGCCAAAGATATTCATATATCAAAGAAATACATAATCATTTCAGAAGTTATATAACAATAATTATAACCATGTTGATCAATTCACCTTTGCACTTAAGCTAAAAATATTCAATTGTAAATTCAATGGTCATGATCATACCAGTCAACAATTCAACTTTTGCACCATCGCCAAAGAGAACCTATAGTCACGATCATACCAATAATCTACTCATCTTTACACTCAAGTCAAAGAGAAATATCATCATTAGGGTTATAAGAATGTTATATAAAAATAATATAATCAAAACATGGTTTTAATTTCAAGAGTAAGATTCATAAATCAACGATAATTTGGTCAGAGAAGAAACCAATTTGTCGTGAATAATACCTCGTATTCGTACATAGTACCGTGATAATGCATAGTAACCTCGATATTTAAAAGATAAAGTTTCATAATAAAATTCATATCCATATTTATAACACCTTAATCCAAATGTTATAAATCACTTAGAAATCTCATAATCTAATATTATTAATATTATAATAATATTTTAATCATTTCTTAAACTTATAAACAATTTAATTAAATTGTTTACACTTTACTAATTAATGCATTTAATCATCATAAAATGCCAAACTCATAAGATTTCATCACCAATAACCAAAACCCTCATCAAAAATCTGATATACCTCATATATGATTCTCAAGCCATAAAATCATATTTTCCAATTTTCTTACTTCACATAACATATTTAATTCATTTACTCATAACTAGAACATTTTCATAAAAAATACCAAATTAGTTTCAAAAATATTTCTTTTTCGGGATTTAGTATAACATAGTCCCATATTGAATATATATTTTTCTCTAAATTTTAAAAATTCATTTACTATTTTTTCATATGGCCAAAACCAATTTAATATTTAAACATTTATCATAAATTATACTTTTATCCAAAAATTCTAAAATTTACACGGTATAATCGATATTATATAGATGTACTCCCAATAAAAATTTCATCAATTTTGGAGTTAATCACAAGGAGTTATAAATAGTTACTTTTAAAATAGTCTTTTCTCATAAAATCCATAACTCTCAATCTATACATCCAAAATTGCCATTTTTGGAAACAATATATAAAACTCATCAAATTATCATTTCAAATTTTTCCATAATTTTTGAAGGTTCAGAAAAAATTTGAAACAAAAAACATAATAACCCTTAAAATCCCTTACTATCCCTTACCTCAAAAGAGCAAAGATTTAATTAGAATAACGTTGAAACTAACTTGCAACCTAGAGATAGCAACACTCAAAGTATACTCAAAATACTCACAAGAATACGCTCGATAATATAGAGAGAGAAAACTTCAGTTTCTGGTGTGATTTTCAATTCTAACCTAAGCACCCTATTTATAGGAAATTGCTTAGAACACCAAAGCAGAAAATTGAATATAATATTAATATAATTATACAAATTTTCCTTAGCCCACCTTTTGGTCAAAAACACCAGCCACACATGTTAATGATGTCCAAAAAAATACAAAAACGTTTTTCTAACAAAAATAATTTAAACTCCAAAAATCAATTCACACCCTATATACCGAAACTTCAATAATTCACAATAAATAGCTCTTTTATCAGAAAATTCGAATCTCGCGACTTTTTATAGGAAATTCAATTCTCTACAACTTTGCAGAAGAAAGTTTTTCCAAATTCCAAATAGAAATTAACCGAAATCCACAAACCAAGGCGATTTTATTGTGCTATAATCAAATTTTAATCAATAATTGTGTCCACCAACACACAAAACATGTGTTAAACATTTAATGCCACACAAAATACTCTTCCTCCTCATATACTTATATATTCCACATTCATTGTAAAAATATCACCATTAATATATTATTAAAATAATATATTTAAATGAATTATTTTATCAGAAAAAGATAAAATATTAATTTTCAACAATTGTCACTTTAAAAATTTTCTCCATCTATATCCACATAAAATAAATATTTTTCTCATCATAAAAATCAATAATTAATTATTCACAAATAATATTACATAATCACAATATTAATAACTGTGCAGGTTCCTCAGAAAAGAGGGCTTTCAATAAGAATTTCTCCTTATCTGCACAAGTAATTAGGTGACCGACCAACCTCTCCTTAGACAGAACTTTCTAGGCATTGCCAATAATGTTATCCAATAATATTATTCAGATAATATGAATTATTGTCAGATAATGGAAAAATATCATGTCGTGATAATTATGAAACAACAATAATATAAAAATCATCAACGTAAGCAATTATTGAATCAATAAAATAAAATATTGAATAAATAATTATCGTAACAATTATCGAGTAATGCCTTTCACGAAAAAAAAAATTTATCACGCTTCATGAATAGTACTCGTGAATAGTAACTCGTGAATAGTAACTCATGAATAGTAACTCGTGAATAAGTAACTCATGAATAAGTAACTCGTGAATAAGAATCGTGAATAGTAACTCATGAATAAGAACTCATGAATAGTAATTAAAAAAAATTGAATACTTTTATTTCATAAAATTAGGGTCTTACAATCTCCCTCCTTATGAAATTTCGTCCCCTAAATTTACGCACTCGGTATTTCAAAGAGTTGAGAATACCTTGTTTTCATTTGCATTCTATCTCCCCGTCATCATGATTTCTCCATCGCTTCATCTCCCGTATTTTGAGATATCATTCTAGAATACAAACTTCAAAACAAGGGTTAATTTAACAAATTAATATATCACATAATATCCCGATATTATGATTGACCAACAAATAAGCTTAGGTAGGACACACTAGCGAAGGATTTACTCATCTCCCCTCCTAGTTCTAATCCCGATCTCCGCTGGAGATCATATCCCTAAGCTCGATACCAAATGTAACGACCCCAAAATAGGTCCATTCCATCCAACCCATTTCGAAAGTCGCCAAATATATGGTATGCGAAAAAACAACTACAACTTTATTACAACAATTGTCGGCAAAATACAACAACACATATGATGTGAGTTTGGATACAAATATATACCAACAGAAGACGTCACAATGACACCTTACATAAAGGTATAGTCAAAAACTATTTTAGAAATTAGAATCTTTGGGAAGTGCTCAAGGAAACCTTCGTATATGGGAGGCCATGCTTTTAGGTTATGGTAGATATCATATGGCCCTGTAATTATCCTTGGTTGACTAATCTAATAGACCCTAAAGAAAAACGAGAAGATTACTATCATATTCTTCCCAATGGTGAGTCTTCTCTCGACATATCATTATCTCCACTGTCTCTAATTGGGTATTATACTCCAAACAAACACCAAGATTATATAGGTAGTGCTTGTAAATATACTCAAAGCTTTAGTGGATGAACACAACCATGTCTTATGATAACACGAAGTTTGTATGTCATTAGACATCTTGTATGATAATGACAAAACACCCTTCCAAAGTTGGGTTCACCTCACCCTCAACATCTATAGACCACCATTCTATTCCCTCGCTATCCCCGCCGACCCAAATTTACACTTTTATTACTCGAAAGGAATTGTGAAACAAAAAAGGGTGAGCACAACTAGCTCAAGATAAAGAATATTATGACTAAAGATAAATAAATTATCAATAGTCTTCATCAAGAATAAATCGTAGATTTAGAACATATGGTAGATGATAAAACTTTTCAACCATAGTTGTAAAATGAATGAGCAATCCATTAGAAGAGTCAAATAGACCATAAAATCTATTATCTTTCCATGTTAAAAGTCCACCAACAATATTTTATATCCAGTAACATCAATCAACAGCCTTTCCACAATCATATGAATAACTCATAATCATAATTGTGATTCTAAATTCCTCTTCTCATCCAGACGAAGATAATTTTCATCACCCGCCTTTACCGAAACATCAAATATCATGGTTATACCAAATCACGGTTCTGCTCATAATCATACTAATAAATTCATCTTTGCACTACACGGGTCAAAGATATTCATCAACATCTTTACACTACAAAAGCTAAAGATATTCAACATGTGTCAGTCATTCAAAGATATCATTAATTCATCTTTGCACACAAAGCAAAGATATTCAACAACAAAGTCATCTTTGCATTACGAGCCAAAGATATTCATCAATAATTCATCTTTACACTACAAAGCAAAGATATTCAACAACAGTCATCTTTGCATTACGAGCAAAAGATATTCATCAATAATTCATCTTTGCACTACAAAGCTAAGATATTCATCAACAAGTCATCTTTGACTACGAGCCAAAGATATTCATATATCAAAGAAATACATAATCATTTCGTGAAGTTATATAACAATAATTATAACCATGTTGATCAATTCACCTTTGCACTTAAGCTAAAAATATTCAATTGTAAATTCAATGGTCATGATCATACCAACCAACAATTCAACTTTTTGCACCATCGCCAAAGAGAACCTATAGTCACGATCATACCAATAATCTACTCATCTTTACACTCAAGTCAAAGAGAAATATCATCATTAGGGTTATAAGAATGTTATATAAAAACAATATAATCAAAACATGGTTTTAATTTCAAGAGTAAGATTCATAAATCAACGATAATTTGGTTAGAGAAGAAACCAATTTGTCGTGAATAGTAGACTCGTATTCATACATATAGTACCGTGATAATGCATAGTAACCTCGACACTAAAAAGATAAAGTTTCATAATAAAATTCATATCCATATTTATAACACCTTAATCCAAATGTTATAAATCACTTAGAAATCTCATAATCTAATATTATTAATATTATAATAATATTTTAATCATTTCTTAAACTTATAAACAATTTAATTAAATTGTTTACACTTTACTAATTAATGCATTTAATCATCATAAAATGCCAAACTCATAAGATTTCATCACCAATAACCAAAACCCTCATCAAAAAATCGTATATACCTCATATATGATTCTCAAGCCATAAAATCATATTTTCCAATTTTCTTACTTCACATAACATATTTAATTCATTTACTCATAACTAGAACATTTTCATGAAAAATACCAAATCAGTTTCAAAATATTTCTTTTTCTGGGATTTAGTATAACATAGTCCATATTGAACATATATTTTTCTCGAAATTTTAAAAATTCATTTACTATTTTTCATATGGCCAAAACCAATTTAATATTTAAACATTTATCATAAATTATACTTTTATCCAAAATTCTGAAATTTACACGGTATACTGATATTATATAGATGTACTCCCAATAAAAATTTCATCAATTTTGGAGTTAATCACAAGGAGTTATAAATAGTTACTTTTAAAATAGTCTTTTCTCATAAAATCCATAACTCTAATCTATACATCCAAAAATTGCCATTTTTGGACACAATATATAAAACTCATCAAATTATCATTTCAAATTTTTCCATAATTTTGAAGGTTCAAAAAATTTGAAACTAAAAAACATAATAACCCTTAAAATCCCTTACTATCCCTTACCTCAAAAGAAGCAAGATTTAATTAGAATAACGTTGAATCTAACTTGCATCAGATAGCAACACTCAAAGTATACTCAAAATACTCACAAGAATACGCTTCGATAATATAGAGAGAGAAAACTTCAGTTTCGGTGTGATTTTCAATTCTAACCCAAGCACCCTATTTATAGAAATTGCTAGAACACCAAAGCGTAAAATTGAATATAATATTAATATAATTATACAAATTTTCCTTAGCCCACCTTTTTGGTCAAAAACACCAGCCACACATGTTAATGATGTCCAAAAAATACAAAAAACGTTTTTCTAACAAAAATAATTTAAACTCCAAAAATCAATTCACACCTATATACCGAAACTTCAATAATTCACAATAAATAGCTCTTTTATCAGAAAAATTGAATCTCATGACTTTTTTATAGGAAATTCAATTTCTACAACTTTGCAGAAGAAAGTTTTTCCAAATTCCAAATAGTAAATTAACCAAATCCACAAACCAGCGATTTTACGTGCTATAATCAAATTTCTATTCAATAATTGTCCACCAACACACAAAACATGTGTTAAACATTTAATGCCACAAAAATACTCTTCCTCCTCATATACTTATATATTCCACATTCATTGTAAAAATATCACCATTAATATATTATTAAAATAATATATTTAAATGAATTATTTTATCGTAAAAAGATAAAATATTAATTTTCAACAATTGTCACTTTAAAAATTTTCTCCATCTATATCCACATAAAATAAATATTTTTCTCATCATAAAAATTAATAATTAATTATTCACAAATAATATTACATAATCACAATATTAATAAACCAGCAGCTTCCTCAGAAAGAGGGGCTTTCCAATAAGAATTTCTCCTCATTGGTGCCGCAATTAGTGACCAAACCTCTCTTTGATGTAACTTTCTAGGCATTGCCAATAATGTTATCCAATAATATTATTCAGATAATATGAATTATTGTTCGATAATGGAAAATATCGTGTCGTGATAATTATTGAAACAACAATAATATAAAATATCAACGTAGCAATTATTGAATCAATAAAATAAAATATTGAATAAAGAATTATCGTAATAATTATCGAGTAATGCCTTTCAAAAAAAAATTTATCACGCTTCATGAATAGTACTCGTGAATAGTAACTCGTGAATAAGAACTCATGAATAAGAACTCGTGAATAAGAACTCATGAATAGTAACTCGTGAATAAGAACTCGTGAATAGTAACTCATGAATAAGAACTCATGAATAGTAATTAAAAAAATTGAATACTTTTATTTCATAAAAATCGGTCTTACAATCTCCTCCTTATGAAATTTCGTCCCTAAATTTTACGCACGGTATTTCAAAGAGTTGAGAATACCTTGTTTTCATTTTGATTCTATCTCCCCGTCATCATGATTTCTCCATTGCTTCATCTCTCCGTATTTGGATATCATTCTAGAATACGACTTCAAAACAAGGGTTAATTTAACAAATTAATATATCACATAATATCCCGATATTATGATTGACCAACAAATAAGCTTAGGTAGACACACTACTAAGCGAAGGATTTACTCATCCCTCCCCTCCTAGTTCTAATCCCGATCTCCGCCAAAGATCATATCCCTAAGCTCGATATTAAATGTAACGACCCCAAAATAGGTCCATTCCATCCAACCCATTCTCGAGTCGCCAAATATATGGTAACGAAAAACAACTACAACTTTATTACAACAATTGTGTCGCAAAATACAACAACACATATGATGTGAGTTTGGATACAAATATATACCAACTCTAAGACGTCACAATGACACCTTACATAAAGGTATAGTCAAAAACTATTTTAGAAATTAGAATCTTTGGGAAGTGCTCAAGGAAACCTTCGTACATGGGAGGCCATGCTTTTAGGTTATGGTAGATATCATATGGCCTGTAATTATCCTTGGTCAATCTAATAGACCCCAAAGAAAAAACGAGAAGATTACTATCATATTCTTCCCAATGGTGAGTCTTCTCTCGACATATCATTATCTCCACTGCCTCTAATGGGTATTATACTCCAAACAAACACCAAGATTATATAGGTAGTGCTTGTAATATATACTCAAAGAAGTGGATGAACACAACCATGTCTTATGATAACACACGAGTTTGTATGTCATTAGACATCTTGTATGATAATGACAAAACACCCTTCCAAAGTTGGGTTCACCTCACCTCAACATCTATAGACCACCATTTATTCCTCGCTATCCCCCGTCGACCCAAACTACACTTTTATTACACCGAAAGGAATTGTGAAACAAAAGGGTGAGCACAACTAGCTCAAGAAAGAATATTATGACTAAAGATAAATAAATTATCAATAGTCTTCATCAAGAATAAATCGTAGATTTAGAACATATGGTAGATGATAAAACTTTTCAACCATAGTTGCAAATGTGAATGAGCAATCCATTAGAAGAGTCAAATAGACCATAAAATCTATTATCTTCTCCATGTTAAAAGTCCACCAACAATATTTTATCCTTGAAACATCAATCAACAGTTCCTTTCCACAATCATATGAATAACTCATAATCATAATTGTGATTCTAAATTCCTCTTCTCATCCGTGACTAAGATAATTTTCATCACCTTTCTTTACCGAAACATCAAATATCATGGTTATACCAAATCACGCCTCGCTCATAATCATACTAATAAATTCATCTTTGCACCACTCGTCAAAGATATTCATCAACATTCATCTTTACACTACGTGCTAAAGATATATGTCATCTTTGCAACAGACAAAGTCATCTTTCATCTTTGCACACTGAGCCAAAGATATTCATCAATAATTCATCTTTTGCATTACTGAGCCAAAGATATTCATCAATAATTCAAAAGCAAAGATATTCAACAACAGTCATCTTTGCATTACGAGCAAAAGATATTCATCAATAATTCATCTTTGCACTACAGGCTAAGATATTCATCAACAAGTCATCTTTGCACTACGAGCCAAAGATATTCATATATCAAAGAAATACATAATCATTTCAGAAGTTATATAACAATAATTATAACCATGTTGATCAATTCACCTTTGCACTTAAGCTAAAAATATTCAATTGTAAATTCAATGGTCATGATCATACCAACCAACAATTCAACTTTTGCATTACTGGCCAAAGAGAACCTATAGTCACGATCATACCAATAATCTACTCATCTTTACACTCAAGTCAAAGAGAAATATCATCATTAGGGTTATAAGAATGTTATATAAAAATAATATAATCAAAACATGGTTTTAATTTCAAGAGTAAGATTCATAAATCAACGATAATTTGGTCGAGAAGAAACCAATTTGTCGTGAATAGTAGACTCGTATTCATACATAGTAACCGTGATAACGTGCATAGTAACTCTCGATACCTAAAAGATAAAGTTTCATAATAAAATTCATATCCATATTTATAACACCTTAATCCAAATGTTATAAATCACTTAGAAATCTCATAATCTAATATTATTAATATTATAATAATATTTTAATCATTTCTTAAACTTATAAACAATTTAATTAAATTGTTTACACTTTACTAATTAATGCATTTAATCATCATAAAATGCCAAACTCATAAGATTTCATCACCAATAACCAAAACCCTCATATCAAAAATCAGATATACCTCATATATGATTCTCAAGCCATAAAATCACATTTTCCAATTTTCTTACTTCACATAACATATTTAATTCATTTACTCATAACTAGAACATTTTCATGAAAAATACCAAATTAGTTTCAAAAATATTTCTTTTTTCCGGGATTTAGTATAACATAGTCCCATATTGAACATATATTTTTCTCTAAATTTTAAAAATTCATTTACTATTTTTCATATGGCCAAAACCAACCGAATATTTAAACATTTATCATAAATTATACTTTTATCCAAAAATTCTAAAATTTACACGGTATACTGATATTATATAGATGTACTCTCAATAAAAATTTCATCAATTTTGGAGTTAATCACAAGGAGTTATAAATAGTTACTTTTAAAATAGTCTTTTCTCATAAAATCCATAACTCCTAATCTATACATCAAAAAATCGCCATTTTTGGACACAATATACAAAACTCATCAAATTATCATTTCAAATTTTTCCAGAATTTTTGAAGGTTCAGAAAAATTTTGAAACTAAAAACATAATAACCCTTAAAATCCCTTACTATCCCTTACCTCAAAAAAGAGCAAGATTTAATTAGAATAATATTTGAATCTAACTTGCTGCAATCAGTATAGCAACACTCAAAGTATACTCAAAATACTCACAAGAATACGCTCGATAATATAGAGAGAGAAAACTTCAGTTTCTGGTGTGATTTTCAATTCTAACCTAAGCACCCTATTTATAGAAATTGCTTAGAACACCAAAGCAGAAAATTGAATATAATATTAATATAATTATACAAATTTTCCTTAGCCCACCTTTTGGTCAAAAACACCAGCCACACATGTTAATGATGTCCAAAAAAATACAAAAAACGTTTTTCTAACAAAAATAATTTAAACTCCAAAAATCAATTCACACCCGATATATCGAAACTTCAATAATTCACAATAAATAGTTCTTTTATCAGAAAATTTGAATCTCGCGACTTTTTATAGAAAATTCAATTCTCTACAACTTTACAGAAGAAAGTTTTTCCAAATTCCAAAAAAATTAACCGAAATCCACAAACCAAGCGATTTTTTAAAGCTTATAATCAAATTTCTATTAATAATTCAGGTTCACCAAACACACAAAACATGTGTTAAACATTTAATGCCACAAAAATACTCTTCCTCCTCATATACTTATATATTCCACATTCATTGTAAAAATATCACCATTAATATATTATTAAAATAATATATTTAAATGAATTATTTTATCGTAAAAAGATAAAATATTAATTTTCAACAATTGTCACTTTAAAAATTTTCTCCATCTATATCCACATAAAATAAATATTTTTCTCATCATAAAATTAATAATTAATTATTCACAAATAATATTACATAATCACAATATTAACAACAAAGCAGCTCCTCAGAAGAGGGGCTTTCCAATAAGATTTTTCTCCTTGGCGTAGCGCAATTAGGTGACCAAACCTCTCCTTGAGATGTAACTTTCTAGGCATTGCCAATAATGTTATCCAATAATATTATTCAGATAATATGAATTATTGTCTCGATAATGGAAAATATTGTCGTCGTGATAATTATTCAAACAACAATAATATAAAATATCAACGTAGCAATTATTGAATCAATAAAATAAAATATTGAATAAAGAATTACCGTAACAATTATCGAGTAATGCCTTCATAAAAAAAAAATTTATCACGCTTCATGAATAGTACTCGTGAATAGTAATCGTGAATAAGAACTTCGTGAATAGTAACTCGTGAATAGTAACTCGTGAATAAGAACTCGTGAATAGTAACTCTCGAATGAAAACTCATGAATAGTAACTCATGAATAGTAATAGTAATTAAAAAAATTGAATACTTTTATTTCATAAAATTCGGTCTTACAATCTCCCTCCTTATGAAATTTCGTCCCCGAAATTTATACACTCAGTATTTCAAAGAGTTGAGAATACCTTGTTTTCATTTCGATTCTATCTCCCTGTCATCATGATTTCTCCATTGCTTCATCTCCCGTATTTAGGATATCATTCTAGAATACGACTTCAAAACAAGGGTTAATTTAACAAATTAACATATCACATAATATCCCGATATTATGATTGACCAACAAATAAGCTTAGGTAGGAGACACACTGGCTGAAGGATTTACTCATCCCACCCTCCTAGTTCTAATCCCGATCTCCGCCGGAGATCATATCCCTAAGCTCGATACTAAATGTAACGACCCCAAAATAGGTCCATTCCATCCAACCCATTTCGAGTCGCCAAATATATGGTACGAAAAACAACTACAACTTTATTACAACAATTGTCGTACAAAATACAACAACACATATGATGTGAGTTTGGATACAAATATATACCAATCAGAAGACGTCACAATGACACCTTACATAAAGGTATAGTCAAAAACTATTTTAGAAATTAGAATCTTTGGGAAGTGCTCAAGAAACCCTTCGTATATGGGAGGCCATACTTTTAGGTTATGGTAGATATCATATGGCCCGTAATTATCTTTGGTTGATCTAATAGACCCCAAAAGAAAAACGAGAAGATTACTATCATATTCTTCCCAATGGTGAGTCTTCTCTCGACATATCATTATCTCCATTGTCTCTAATTGGGTATTATACTCCAAACAAACACCAAGATTATATAGGTAGTGCTTGTATATATACTCAAAGAAGTGGATGAGCACAACCATGTCTTATGATAACACGAGTTTGTATGTCATTAGACATCTTGTATGATAATGACAAAACACCCTTCCAAAGTTGGGTTCACCTCACCTCAACATCTATAGACCACCATTCTATTCCTCATTATCCCCCGGCTCGACCCAAAGCTACACTTTTATTACCCGAAAGGAATTGTGAAACAAAGGGTGAGCACAACTATTTCGATAAAGAATATTATGACTAAAGATAAATAAATTATCAATAGTCTTCATCGGTAATAAATCGTAGATTTAGAACATATGGTAGATGATAAAACTTTTCAACCATAGTTCGGTAATGGAATGAGCAATCCATTAGAAGAGTCAAATAGACCATAAAATCTATTATCTTCTCCATGTTAAAAGTCCACCAACAATATTTTATCCTCAGTAACATCAATCAACAGTTCCTTTCCACAATCATATGAATAACTCATAATCATAATTGTGATTCTAAATTCCTCTTCTCATCCGGACGAAGATAATTTTCATCACCCGTCTTTACGAAACATCAAATATCATGGTTATACCAAATCACGGTTCTGCTCATAATCATACTAATAAATTCATCTTTGCACCACGGGTCAAAGATATTCATCAACAGATTCATATTTACACTATGCCTAAAGATATTCAACAACAGTCATCTTTGCATTCACGAGCCAAAGATATTCATCAATAATTCATCTTTTGCACTACAAAATTAAAGATATTCAACAACAGTCATCTTTGCATTACGAGCAAAAGATATTCATCAATAATTCATCTTTGCACTACTGTGCTAAGATATTCATCAACAAGTCATCTTTTACTACGAGCCAAAGATATTCATATATCAAAGAAATACATAATCATTTCGAAGTTATATAACAATAATTATAACCATGTTGATCAATTCACCTTTTGCACTTAAGCTAAAAATATTCAATTGTAAATTCAATGGTCATGATCATACCGAATCAACAATTCAACTTTTGCACCATCGCCAAAGAGAACCTATAGTCACGATCATACCAATAATCTACTCATCTTTACACTCAAGTCAAAGAGAAATATCATCATTAGGGTTATAAGAATGTTATATAAAAACAATATAATCAAAACATGGTTTTAATTTCAAGAGTAAGATTCATAAATCAACGATAATTTGGTCAGAGAAGAAACCAATTTGTCGTGAATAGTACCTCGTATTCATACATAGACCGTGCAGATATCGTGCATAGTAACCTCGATAACTAAAAGATAAAGTTTCATAATAAAATTCATATCCATATTTATAACACCTTAATCCAAATGTTATAAATCACTTAGAAATCTCATAATCTAATATTATTAATATTATAATAATATTTTAATCATTTCTTAAACTTATAAACAATTTAATTAAATTGTTTACACTTTACTAATTAATGCATTTAATTATCATAAGATGCCAAACTCATAAGATTTCATCACCAATAACCAAAACCCTCATCAAAAATCTGCATATACCTCATATATGATTCTCAAGCCATAAAATCATATTTTCCGATTTTCTTACTTCACATAACATATTTAATTCATTTACTCATAACTAGAACATTTTCATGAAAAATACCAAATCAGTTTCAAAAATATTTCTTTTCTGGGATTTAGTATAACATAGTCCCATATTGAACATATATTTTTCTCGAAATTTTAAAAATTCATTTACTATTTTTCATATGGCCAAAACCACCGAATATTTAAACATTTATCATAAATTATACTTTTATCCAACAATTCTGAAATTTACACGGTATACTGATATTATATAGATGTACTCCCAATAAAAATTTCATCAATTTTGGAGTTAATCACAAGGAGTTATAAGCATTTACTTTTAAAATAGTCTTTTCTCATAAAATTCATAACTCTCAATCTATACATCCAAAAATTGCCATTTTTGGACACAATATATAAAACTCATCAAATTATCATTTCAAATTTTTCCAGAATTTTTTAAGGTTCAGAAAAATTTCGAAACTAAAAACATAATAACCCTTAAAATCCCTTACTATCCCTTACCTCAAAAAAAGGTACTTTAATTAAAATAACG
Organism: Panax quinquefolius; assembly: GCA_020205615.1. Taxonomy (NCBI): domain Eukaryota; kingdom Viridiplantae; phylum Streptophyta; class Magnoliopsida; order Apiales; family Araliaceae; genus Panax; species Panax quinquefolius. The sequence goes on along the minus strand of CM035158.1, from coordinate 117,624,506 downwards.
CCGAACGAACTAAATTGAGTATAGCAACACTCAAAGTATACTCAAAATACTCACAAGAATACGCTCGATAATATAGAGAGAGAAAACTTCAGTTTCTGGTGTGATTTTCAATTCTAACCTAAGCACCCTATTTATAGGAAATTGCTTAGAACACCAAAGCAGAAAATTGAATATAATATTAATATAATTATACAAATTTTCTTTAGCCCACCTTTTGGTCAAAAACACCAGCCACACATGTTAATGATGTCCAAAAAAATACAAAAAATGTTTTTCTAACAAAAATAATTTAAACTCCAAAAATCAATTCACACCCGATATACCGAAACTTCAATAATTCACAATAAATAGCTCTTTTATCAAAAAATTCGAATCTCGCGACTTTTTATACGAAATTCAATTCTCTACAACTTTGCAGAAGAAAGTTTTTCCAAATTCCAAACAGAAATTAACCGAAATCCACAAACGGGCGATTTTACAGGCTATAATCAAATTTCGGTCAATAATTGTGTCCACCAACACACAAAACATGTGTTAAACATTTAATGCCACAAAAATACTCTTTCTCCTCATATACTTATATATTCAACATTCATTGTAAAAATATCACCATTAATATATTATTAAAATAATATATTTAAATGAATTATTTTATCAGAAAAAGATAAAATATTAATTTTCAACAATTGTCACTTTAAAAATTTTCTCCATCTATATCTACATAAAATAAATATTTTTCTCATCATAAAAATTAATAATTAATTATTCACAAATAATATTACATAATCACAATATTAATAACTGTGCATATGGACGCCCCTAAAATTAGGTATACGCCACCCATCTTGGGTCGCCACTTACATGGTACATAAACTCAAATACAACTTATTAACCTAATCGTGCAGGTACAATAATACTTACATAAATCGTGAGTTTGAATACAAATATTGTCTACTAGATATTATACAAATTCAAAAGGAGTCCTCATTACAACTATTATCACACTATTTCACGCAGAATAGTGAGGACTACTAATGCTATCCTCCGGACCATTACTTCGCTCCTCGACTGTCTCCAATTTATGTTCTCATTTCAAGAGAAGAAAGTGAAAGAAAAGGGTGAGCTCAACTAGCCCAAGAAGAAATATTATGACTAAGATAATGCGAATAAATTATCATTAGCCTTCAACAAAAAGTGTTAAACCGATAAAATACAATAGACAACAAGTTTAGCTGCGGTTGAATAAGCAATCCATTAACAGTAGTCAAGTAGAGAATAAAGTCTACTATCTTTTAGGTTTTAAAAGGTTTTCATCAATTTTATCATTTGAGACTCAACTTTTAATAAATAAACCACCACATCTAATCATCCATGTATACACTTGGCCAAGGATTTTCATCAAGTTATCAATGGTCATGACTATACCGAATCACCCTCGGTCATAATCATATAAAAAAACTATCCATCATCGCATTCTGTGCCACCGAGGACTTTTGTCACATCATTTATATCAAGTCGTGATTATACCGAATGATCCTCGGTCATAATCATACTAAGTTCATCTATGCACGTAAAGCAAAGATAACATAATATAACATGAGGATGATGACAATGACATAAGAATTCAATAAAACAAGTTCAAGAATTATTTAATCCATGAATTATTAACGTCCAAATTGTCAACATAATATTGTTTACATAGAGTAAAATTCAAGAATGATCGGAAGAATATTTCCGTGAAAAGATCTTTGGATGAAACGCAAATATCGAGGATATTCTACTAATTTCATGGAGTATAGAAGTCAAAGTTTTAACCAATTTGGGTATAATAAAGAATGGAATAACAAAAGAAATCACCGTGCATGCGGTGCTTCAGATGATAAAAGTTATTCCAAATGTAATAATAATAACGGAACCAAAGTCGGGTGAAATTCACACCCACGGGATGATCCAATAGAATAATAAATGCTTTGAATAATAAACAATGGAACCGTGTTAGGTGTAAAACACACGCATGGGATATTCCAATGTAATAATAAATGTGGAATAATAAACAATGGAACCAGTAGGTGTAAAACACATGCATGAGGATATTCCAAATGTAATAATAAAGAATGGAATAATGAAGAAGATCACCAAGTATAGGGGATTCAGCGATATCTGAGTTATTCCAATGAGAATAAATAAGGGTGGAATAACATAAGGATTTCACCAAGTATAGGGTATCGCATATATAAAAGTTATGTATAGGGTATACCACTTTTACAAAGTTATTCAAAGTAATAATAATGAATGGAATAATGTAAGTTCTCTTCATGAATAAGAAAGAATAACACCCCTTACGGGTACAACAAATAATACCCCTTACCTTAGAAGAACCGAATATTGGCAAAGTGAAGTAGCGAGAATACTCTTCTTTTCTCTCTATAGATTTTTCTCTATAGCTTCTCTCTATAATTTCTCTCTAGAGTTTCGGTGAATTCGTAAGAAAAAATAATGAAGGAATGAGCTTCTATTTATAGGAAAATGGAATGCATAAGTAACTTATCCATAAGCGGTCCAGATTGATTTACTTTAATCGACGGTCCATATTTAAAGCAAAATCTTTTAAATAAAATATAATATATTCTATTTATATAAAAACATTTTACTATGCAACAACACTACTATGCAAAACACTACGCAACACTATGCATAATAAAATATAATATATTCTATTTATGAATAACTTTAATAAAGTATTCTTTTTTATATAAAAGATGTTTCGCTTTTATTACGTTAATAATACAAATAAAACAAAACGTCATTATCGCTTATAATAATTCATATTATTAATCGATAATAATGGAATCAAACCGAGTGACTTCTCACATAAGATCAATAATCAATACCTGGTACTACTATGCAACCACACGACATCGTACTTTTACTACCGAGTAGTTCAACAAAGATCAACAGTAAAACTTCCGCCGTTATTTCAATAAAATATTTTTTTGTCGTTTTCTCAATCCGACATAATAATTCTCGTTATGGGGTCCACCAATGATTGAGTAGTTATCACGAATATTCCCCGCTAAACCTAATATTTTCCCGGAACCAATCGAATATAATATAACCACTTGCATACTTTGCAAAATTTATAAATACTATCCACAACTATAATATTATCTCAAATTCACACCATAATATTAAAAATTATTTCGACAAAATTTAAATCTTTATTGATAAAATCGGGGTCTCACAAGGCGGTTCTCAGGAGAGGGGCTTTCAATAAGAATTTCTCTCATCATGGCCGCAATTAGGTGACCAAACCTCTCCTCAGACAGAACTTTCTAGGCATTGCTAATAATGTTATCCAATAATATTATTCAGATAATATGAATTATTGTCTAGATAATGGAAAATATTGGCCGTGATAATTATTGAAACAACAATAATATAAAATATCAACGTAGCAATTATTGAATCAATAAAATAAAATATTGAGCGATAAAGAATTATGTAACAATTATTGAGTAATGCCTTTATTTAAAAAAAATTTATCACGCTTCATGAATAGTACTCGTGAATAGTAACTCGTGAATAAGAACTCATGAATAAGAACTTCGTGAATAGTAACTCGTGAATAAGAACTCATGAATAGTAATTAAAAAAATTGAATACTTTTATTTCATAAAATTCGGTCTTACAATCTCCCTCCTTATGAAATTTCGTCCCCAAATTTACGTGCACGGTATTTCAAAGAGTTGAGAATACCTTGTTTTCATTTCGCATTCTATCTCCCCATCATCATGATTTCTCCATTGCTCATCTCCGTATTTGAGATATCATTCTAGAATACAGCTTCAAAACAAGGGTTAATTTAACAAATTAACATATCACATAATATCCCGATATTATGATTGACCAACAAATAAGCTTAGGTAGGACACACTAGCGAAGGATTTACTCATCCCACTCCTCCTAGTTCTAATCCCGATCTCCGTTAGAGATCATATCCCTAAGCTCTGATACCAAATGTAACGACCCCAAAATAGGTCCATTCCATCCAACCCATTCTGAGTCGCCAAATATATGGTACGAAAAACAACTACAACTTTATTACAACAGAATATTTTCACCCGTATGGATTTACATTACCGTATGGATTTACACCCGCCATACGGTAATCCACGTAGACAGATTATTTTCACAATTTAATAAAGAATGAATACGAAGGATCATTTACCATGCATGTGGTAATCCACATAGACAAGTTATTTCAACAGAATAATAAAGAATGGAATAACAGAAGAATTCACCATGCATGTGATAGACCGCATAGATATATTATTCCAACATAATAATAAATAATGGAACCAGGTCATGCGTAATATGCACAGACATCATATTCCAACAAAATAATAAAGAATAGAACCAGGTCATGCGTAATCCGCACAGACAGGATATTCCAACCGAATAATAAAGATTGGAATAACAATGTAATTCACCGAGCATGCGATATAGATCGCAGCATGCAAAGTTATTCCAATGTAATAATAAAGAATGGAATAACAGGAGAATTTCACCACGATGCAAGTACTTCTCATAGATAGGTTATTCCAACATAATAATAAAGAATGGAATAACAACCCTTACGAGTATTGAAAGAAAATAACTCTCATCATGAATACGAAAGAATAATACCCCTTACTATAATAATAATATCCCTTACCACAATAATGATATCCCTTACCTCAGAAGAAGACTGGATACGTGAATAGAGAGGTAGCAGATTTCTCTTCTTCTTTCTCTCTATAATTTCTCTCTATAATAATTGCTCTATAGCTTTAGTGAATTGGTGAAAATAATGAAGGAGTGAGCTTCTATTTATAGGAAAATATAGATTCCATAATTGCACATTTTGGGGATCGAAATATTACAGTATAATACCTTCATCTTTTCCTTCATTTTTAATTTAGTCATGCAAGTATTATCAAACTATAGTAAATCATGTGAATTAATAGTAAATCATGTGACTCAATAGTTCTAAACATGTGAAAAAATTAATTATAGTATAGTACCTTCATCTATACCTCCATTTTTAACTTAGTCATGCAAGTATTATCAAACTTGCACCAACTCCCCTAATAGTAAATCATGTGAATCAATAGTACACACATGTGAACACATAGTTATAAGCATGTGAATTAATAGCAATTAATTGCTCATTTATCTGGTGAATTACTCGATTGGTCAATATAACCTCCAGATGTGACGCCCCCAAAATAGGTATACACAACACCCATTCTGAGTCGCCAAATACATGGTACAAAAAGCAAACTACAACTTCAAAAATACAAATGTCGTGTGAAATACGACAATATATACTGTGAGTTTAAATATAATATTGTCTTCTAGACAATATCCACATGCAAATAAATCCCCATCATAATTATTGATTCATTATTTTACAAAAATGGTGAGGACTACTAAACAACTCTCTAGAACCTTCATTCCAACCCCCGACTAAGATTTCGCATTACATTCTCGCCTCCCGAGAAGAAAAATGGAACAACAAGGAAAAGGGTGAGCTCAACTAGCCCGTAAAGAAGAATATTATGACTAAGATAATATACAACAAATTATCGTTAGTCTTCAACAGGAAAAATCTAATAGAATACAATAGACAACAAATTTTAAATCAATATTCATAATGAAATAATAATTCATAGAAGAGTTACGTAGAGAATGAATTCTACTATAATCTATGAATTTAACGGTCCATCATCAATATTTTATCCCAGTAACATCAATCAATATTCATCTCAAATCAAATATTCATCTTTGCACTACAAAGCCAAAGATATTTATCAATCGGTCATGTTCATCTCAACACTGCTCATCTTTGCACTAAAGGCCAAAGATATTCAATGATCGGTCATGTTCATTTAAACACTGCTCATCTTTTGCACTACGGCCAAAGATATTCATCAAGAAATCATTCATCTTTGCACTATAGGCCAAAGATATTCAGTTATATCATCATTTAGGACTAAGGATGATGAAAAATATTTTAAAGAAAACGAATCCAGTGAAACAAAAGAATAAATATTAAGGATTCAGATTTTATTTATTCCATGTCCAAAAATACCTCAAAAATAATCATAGTGGTGTAAAATTCAAGAATGATCAAAACATGGATACAATCAAAGCTAGTATCCGAATAGATATTTTTGACAAAAAGAAGAAATTTTATTTTTCGATGAATAAGATCAGATATCGTGAATAAGGCCGTATACGTGAATAGTAACTCTCGACACCAAAAGATAGAAATTCCACAAAAACATCTTCACGCTTCATGAATAGTACTCGTGAATAAGAACTCGAGAATAAGTAACTCATTAATAGTAATTCATTGAATATTAACTCATGAATAAGAACCCATGAATAGTAAACCCGACATGAAAAAGTTCCAAATTTGATAAAAACTTCAGATCAACATTTCAAAGATAATGATATTGAAGAAATAATATCATTACAAAAAATAATATCCCTTACCTCGAAAGATCAAGACTTCTAAATTAAACACCAGGATATAAAGGCTATGAATTGGACTTGCACCGTATAGCAATACTCAAAGTATACTCAAAATACTCACAAGAATACGCTCGATAATATAGAGAGAAAACTTGAGTTTACGGTGTGATTTTCAATTCTAACCTAAAGACCCTATTAGGAAAGAAATCGCTGAACACCAAAGTTAGTAAAATTTAATAAATTAATATATATATATCAAATTCATACGCCAACCTTAGAATTCAGATCCTAGCATTTCCCACATGCCACCTTCTAGAAAAGTAAGAAAAAACGTTTTTCATAAAATAAATAATTAAAACTTTCAAAAAATCAATTATTTTGAACTTGAACTTCAATAATTCATAATAAATAGCCCTTTCATCAGAAAATTCGAATCTCGCTAGTTTTTATAGGAAATTCAATTCTCTACAACTTGCGTAAGAAAGTTTTTCCAAATTCCAAATAGAAATTGACCGAAATCCACAAACCAAGGCGATTTTGTGCTATAATCAAATTTCAAACCAATAAATGGGGTCCACCGACATGTTTAACATGTTTTAAACATTTATTGCAACAAAATACTCTTCCTCCTCGATACTCATATATCCCACATTCGTTGTAAAAATATCACCGCTAATATATTATTAAAATAATATATTTAAATGAATTATTTTATCGAAAAAGATAAAATATTAATTTTCAACAATTGTCATTTTAAAAATTTCTCCATCTATATCCACATAAAATCAATATTTTCCTCATCATATAAATCAATAATTAATTATTCACAAATAATATTACAAAATCACAATAATCGACAACAAAGGCGCAGTTCCCTGGAAAGAGGGCTTTCAATAAGAATTTCTTCTCATGGGCGCGCATGCAAATTAGGTGACCAAACCTCTCCTTAGATGTAACTTTCTAGACATTGCCAATAATGTTATCTAATAATATTATTCAGATAATATGAATTATTGCTTCGATAATAAAAATATTGTGTAATGACAATTATCAAACAACAATGAATATAAAATATCAACGCAACAATTATTAACTCAATAAAATATCGAACAAAGAATTATCGTAACCATTATTGAGTAATGCCTTCACGTAAGAATCAATAATTGGTGCAATACGAAAGTGCTTCTTGTTCAACAACGCCAGATTAGTGTGTGTTTTAACCACCGGGTATTCCAACAAGAGATAAAGTAGAATAACTACGCCATTATTTAAAAACAACTTATATTTGTCGTTTTTCTTCATCCAATCACTTTCCAGTTATGGGCCCACACATGGGCAAATGGTCGCCGCATTTAATATTCCCCGACAAAGATTTAATATTCCACGACCAAACGAATATTCCCCTAACAACAATGAATATTTTATAACCACTTGCTTAATTTGAAATATTTGCATATTTAACCCTTAACTATCCACATTAATCAAATCAACCCTTACTATTTCAAAATAATAAATAAAGGAAATTCCTTTTTATTTAAAAAATTTAGGGGTCTTACAACCTCCCTCCTTATGAAATTTCGTCCTCGAAATCGACGTGACGATTCTGTGTGTTTTGAAAAGGTGAGGATACCTCGCTTTCATTTCCGTTTCCAATTCCCTGTGTCATTTCCTCTATAAAGATGATTCCTCCACAAAACTTTAACATGTGGTATGACCTTCTTGGCGTGGGACATGCTCTTCCTATCCAACATCTTGACAGTACCTCCTCACACGTTAAGTCTTCATTATCTCGTCTGGGTTCTAACTCTATAACGTGGTTCAGTCTTTCACATATTTACTGAAGTATGAGATATGTGAAACACATTATGAACACGAGACATACTCGGAGGTAACACAAGTCTATAGGCTACATTTCCTACTCGGTCAAGAATTTGAAATGGACCGATAAATCGTGGATTGAGCTTTCTCTCTTCCCAAATCTTGTAACTCCCTTCCATGGAGCAACTCGCAACAATACATGATCCCTCACATTAAATTCCACGTCCTTTCGATGAAGATCCGCGATAACTCTTTTGTCGATCTTGTGCCGCTCAGATACGTTGTCGAATCATTTGGATCTTTTCGGTGAGTCATACGTATTAACTTTCGGGTCCCAACAATGTTGCTTCACCCACCTCATCCCAACATATTGGAGAGCGACATTTTCGGTCCATATAATGCTTCGAATGGAACCATGCCTATATTTGTTTAATAACTATTGTTGTATGAGAATTCCACCAATGGCAAGTACTTATCCCAACTTCCTTTGAAATCTAGGACACGAGTTTTAATATATCTTCAAGAGTTTGAGTAGTCCTTTCGATTGTCCGTCTGTTTGGGGATGGTATGCGAACTAAATCGCAAACTGTGCCCATAGCTTTTTGCAAGCTAACCCAAAATCTTGAAGTGAATCTTGGGTCACGATCTAAAACTATGGATACTTGGCATGCCATGCAATCTCACAATCGCATTTACGCACATACGAGAAAGACGTTCAAGGAATAAGTCTCTCGACCGTGTAAGAAAATGAGCGGACTTGGTTAATCTATCAACAATAACCCAAATAGCATTGATGCTCGGAGAAACCGTAGGAAGACCCGTAACGAAATCCATAGTAATGTGTTCCCACTTCCATTAGGAATCTCAAGTGGTTGCAACGGACCCTTAGGTACAAGATGCTCCGCTCTTTTACACGTTGGCAAGTTAAACACATCGAGATAAACTTTGCAATCTCTCTCTTCATATTGTTCCACCAAAATGTATGTCAAGATCACAATACATTTTAGTACTTCCAGGATGGATTGCAAATGGCGATTGTGTGCCTCCATCATAATCTTGTACTTCAAATCGAGTCGTTAGAAACAAAAAGTCAGAGTGGACTCAAGTATTCCTTCTTCATCAATTCTCGCTTTCGGAATAGCTCCTTCTTGTACTTTCTTCTTCATACGCATCAACTCAAAGATTGGTGGCTTCGAAAGCAACCTTAACTTTTTCTATTAAAGTTGGCTCTACGTCGTATACTTGACATCATCGCACCTTTTCGTTTAGATATAATCTTCTACTCATCGCGTCACCTACCACGCTCGCTTTTCCAAGATGGTATGGTTAGAATATGTGCGAAATGAGTCGCTCTCGAGCTCTTGGAAAATCTTCTCGCATTCCTCGCTCCATTCGAATTTTGTATCTCTACGAGTCAATTTGCGTTAATGGAATAGCGATTCGAGAATATCCTTCAACGAATCTCCGATAATAACCAACTAAGCCAGAAAGCTACGTATTTCGATTCATCGACTTAGGTTGCTTCTCAACCGTGACTCATATCCCAATCTTGGATAAAGACGTCACAATGACACCTATCGATTTCTTATCGCATCGAATATGACGCCCCTACAGAGAGTTCGGCTTAGGTGAATTCCACAAAGGAAGTCACAAAATAAAGGCTCAGTACCAAATTTATAGTTGAAATTTTAACTCTCGAAGTTCAATAGAGCCATTCGATATGAGATTTTAGAAATGAGTTTTGTACCGGGTTCAAAGTCGATACAAAATTTAATATCAAGGCTTTGGGAGTAAGCCAAGAAATTCTTCAGGAAATACGTCAGGAAAAATCAATAACAACAGGAATATTATTCAAATCTGACGTGTCTTTATTCAAATCCATAACATGGACTAAGAAAATTTGACATCCGTAATAAACGAATGACTTCATGGCTTGATATGAAAATGTTTGACTACAATGGTTTGATTGCTTGAATTGAATAACAAAGTTGCTTAGGAATATGAAAACTAACAACCTTATTTAAAATAATCAATTTGGCATGATGAGTAGTTAACCTTAAAATCACATCAAAAACAAATATCTCTATAGAAATAAGGTTAACAGGTAATGTGATAGTGCCAACCTGAATCAAGCAAGATTTATAAACAGTGGATGTGATGAAAGTTTCTCCTAACGGAGTTTCCACAGATAGGTCAAAGTCTAATTTCTCCGTAGTCAAGTTCAAACGTTGAGCGCAAAGCAAAGAGAGATAAAAGAATGGGTAGAAAGGTGATTCTAGTAAGGTATAAACTTCGCAAGAATTTATAATTAACTAACCCGTGCTTAACTTCGTTCGGGTTCCTCGCATTTTGACCGGCCACGACAAACGCTCTTCCAGAACCATTGACTTTGACTTTTTCGGGACATCCTTTTGAGTCACCAATCCCATTTGACTGGTTTTGATATCGCATAATCTGAAAGCGATATGTCCTTCTTTTCCACAATTATAGCATACCTTAAAGCTGTTGTGGGCGGTTTGCCAATGATATGTCCCTCTTTCCAGATTTGTAACATACGACCGGTGGTCGTTCTCCTCCTTAAAACTAGTTGCACATCGGGCGCCGACGCCTTCATACATGGTCGTTGTTGAATCTCCTCTTTTTAAAATCTCCTCCCGACTCGCTTCTTCTATTTTCATGGCCACGATTACCACCAGTGGTTACCGCTTTGTCCAGTATTCTTCTTTCTCCATTTGGTTATCGTTATTCGATGATCGCTATCTTCTATATGATCCTCGGTTATGGTCCCTCGGTTGAACGCATCTCGTTATCTCGCTTCTAACAACCGAGCCCTATTGACAACATCTCGAATAGAGAGAAAATTTATGAGAAATGAGATATCGACGTATGTCTAAGTTTCAAACCTCTCGTAAACATCTCTGCGTCATACGTTCCTCATTCTCCACCAAATGAGGTGCAAAACTCGATAACTCCGAACTTCGCCGCATCGGGACCGCCATGTTATCGCTTTCTAGTCTAATAAACTCCACTTCCTTCATACGACGAATACTTTTCGGGAAGTACTTGTTATTGAATCTGTTTCAAACGTCTCCCATGACATACGCCGAAAGCGCAAAATGGATGGGTACGCTTCATGATTCCCACCAAGAATCGCTTCGCCACGGAACATAAAGGTGGCGAATGGAACTTTCGTTCCTCCGCATCCCAAGACATCGAATATCTTGGTAATTTGTTTGACCCACGCCTCGCCTTTAATCGGATCCGGCTTTCCCTGCACTCGGTGGTCCCAACTCTTTGAAGCTGCTTGGCTATGACCACTGTGAATTGCTATCATTTCTCCTCAGATTTTGAACACGAGTCTCCTCGTCTCGATTTTTTGCATGAACTGCAAAAAGCTTCTAAACATCCCCTCGCTCATCATCGCTTTCGGTGGTGTTGTTCACAGAGGAACATTGCCACTGCTGTTACGTTCTCTCCTCGTTGGTGAAAGTACAGCATCTCCACGGCCTCATTCACTCCATTGTTAACGTTCTCAGCAGCCCATTCTTAAAAACTATCATAAAACAAGGGTTAATTAAATAAATTAAGAAATCACATAATACCCCTATAATATGACCATTCAACCAACAAATAAGCTTAGGTAGGACACACTAGCGAAGGATTTACTCGTCTCTCCCTCCTAGTTCTATTCCCCGATCTCCGCCAGAGATCATATCCCTAAGCTCGATACCAACCGTGACGCCCCCAAAATAGGTACGCACAACACTCATTCGAGTCGCCAAATACATGGTACAAAAAGCAAACTACAACTTCAATAATACAAATGTCGTGTGAAATACGACAATATATAATTGTGAGTTTAAATATAATATTGTCTTACAGACAATATCCACATGCAAATAAATCCCCATCATAATTATTGATTCATTATTTTACAAAAATGGTGAGGACTACTAAACAACTCTCTCTAGAACCTTCATTCCAAACCCCGACTAAGACTCGCTACATTCTCTCGCTCCCGAGAAGAAAAATGGAACAACAAGGAAAAGGGTGAGCTCAACTAGCCCAAGAAAAGAATATTATGACTAAGATAATATACAACAAATTATCGTTAGTCTTCAACAGGAAAAATCTAATAGAATACTGATAGACAACAAATTTTAAATCAATATTCGCGAATGAAATAATAATTCATGTAAGAGTTACGTAGAGAATGAATTCTACTATAATCTATGAATTTAACAAATCCATCATCAATATTTTATCCTCGTAACATCAATCAATATTCATCTCAAATCAAATATTCATCTTTTGCACTATGTGCCAAAGATATTCATCAATCGGTCATGTTCATCTCAACACCTGTTCATCTTTGCACTAAAGGCCAAAGATATTCATCAGTCGGTCATGTTCATTTAAACATCTGTTCATCTTTGCACTACGGGCCAAAGATATTCATCAAGAAATCATTCATCTTTGCACTACAGCCAAAGATATTCGGGTTATATCATCATTTAGGACTAAGGATGATGAAAAATATTTTAAAGAAAAACGAATCCAATTGAAACAAAAGAATAAATATTAAGGATTTGTATTTCAGCTATTCCATGTCCAAAAATACCTCAAAAATAATCATAGTGGTGTAAAATTCAAGAATGATCAAAACATGGATACAATCAAAGCTAGTATCCAGAATAGATATTTTGGACAAAAAGAAGAAATTTTATTTTTTCTTGAATAAGATCAAGATATCGTGAATAGTGTCAGTATACGTGAATAAAGTCTCAGATATCGTGAATAAGAATCTCGACACCAAAAGATAGAAATTCCACAAAAACATCTTCACGCTTCATTAATAGTACTCGTGAATAAGAACTCGAGAATAAGAACTCGTTAATAGTAATTCATGAATATTAACTCATGAATAAGAACCCATGAATTAATAAGAACTCCCCACATGAAAAAGTTCCAAATTTGATAAAACTTCAGATCAACATTTCAAAGATAATGATATTGAAGAAATAATATCATTACAAAAAAATAATATCCCTTACCTCGAAAGATCAAGACTTTTAAATTTAAACACCAGGATATAAAGCTATGAATTGGACTCAGACCAGATATAGCAATACTCAAAGTATACTCAAAATACTCACAAGAATACGCCGATAATATAGAGAGAAAACTTCAGTTTCGGTGTGATTTTCAATTCTAACCTAAGACCTATTTATAGAAATCGCTTGTAATACCAAAGCAGTAAAATTTAATAAATTAATATATATATATATATCAAATTCACGCCAACCTTAGAATTCAGATCCTAGCATTTCCTACATGCCACCTTCTAGAAAAGTAAGAAAAAAACGTTTTTCATAAAATAAATAATTAAAACTTTCAAAAATCAATTATTTTGAGCTTGAACTTCAATAATTCATAATAAATAGCCCTTTCATCAGAAAATTCGAATCTCGCTAGTTTTTATAGGAAATTCAATTCTCTACAACTTTTTAGTAAGAAAGTTTTTCCAAATTCCAAATAGAAATTGACCAAATCCACAAACCAGGCGATTTTATTGTGCTATAATCAAATTTCGGTCAATAAATGGGGTCCACAGACATGTTTAACATGTTTTAAACATTTATTGCAACAAAAAATACTCTTCCTCCTCAGATACTCATATATCCCACATTCGTTGTAAAATATCACCGTTAATATATTATTAAAATAATATATTTAAACGAATTATTTTATCGAAAAAGATAAAATATTAATTTTCAACAATTGTCATTTTAAAATTTTTCCATCTATATCCACATAAAATCAATATTTTCCTCATCATATAAATCAATAATTAATTATTCACAAATAATATTATGTAATCACAATATTGACAACCGTGCAGTTCAGGAAGAGGGGCTTTCAATAAGAATTTCTTCTTACTTGGCGCCGCAATTAGGTGACCAAACCTCTCCTTATACGTAACTTTCTAGACATTGCCAATAATGTTATCTAATAATATTATTCAGATAATATGAATTATTGCTTCGATAATAAAAATATCGTGTAATGACAATTATCAAACAACAAAGAATATAAAATATCAACGCAACAATTATTAACTCAATAAAATATCGAACAAGAATTCATCAGAACCATTATTGAAAAGTGCCTTCACGTAAGAATCAATAATTGGTGCAATACCGAAAAGTCTTCTTGCTCAACAACGCCAGATTAGTGTGTTTTAACCACCGGGTATTCCAACAAGATAATAGCAGAATAACTACGCCTGTCGTATTTAAAAACAACTTATATTTGTGTTTTCTTCATCCAATCACTTTCCAAGTTATGGGCCCACACACGGTCGCTACCGTCGCATTTAATATTCCCCGACAAAGACGAATATTCCACGACTAAACGTAATATTCTAACAACAATGAATATTTTATAACCACTTGCTTAATTTGAAATATTTGCATATTTAACCCTTAACTATCCACATTAATCAAATCAACCCTTACTATTTCAAAATAATAAATAAAGGAAATTCCTTTTTATTTAAAAATTTCGGGGTCTTACACCAGACATCAATTATTATTGAAATAAATGTCGATTTTCACTAACACTAATAATTCCAACACAATGGAACTATTAATTTCATCTTTAATCAACACGAACTAATTCATCATCAATATTATAATTCACAATATTAAACAACCAGGTCGTTCCCAGGAAAGAGGGGGCTTTTCGATAATGATTTCTCCTTATTGGCGCGCAATTAGGTGACCAAGACTCTTCTTAACAGAACTTCTAGACATTATCAATATTGCAAATAATAATATGAATAACTTTATCATCTCAATTATTGATATAATAATATAACATATTATGCAGATGATACTGTAAAATCCTAAATTTTACGAATAAAGATTTAATTTTCTTGAAATATTTTTTAAATATTATGGTGTGGATTTGAGATAATGTTATAATTGTGGGTAGTATTTATTAATTTTGCAAATTATACAAGTTGTTGTATTATATTCGATTGGTCGGAGAATATTCGTTTTAACAGGAAATATTCGTACGACGGCACAATCATTGGTGGACCCCACAACGGAATTATTATTGGATTGAGAAAATGACAAAAATATTTTATGAAAATAACGGCGGAAGTTTTACCATTAATATTGTTGAACTACTCAGAGTAAAAAATAAAGAATACGCGTATATGCGCATAAAGAAGATACCAGATCGATTATTAATGCTTACGTGATAAGTCACTCAATTTTGTTTTATTAGTATTATTAATGTAATAAAATGTAAAAGCTTTTTATATAAAAATGTAATACTTTTATAAAGTTATTCTATAAATTGAATATATTATATTCTATTTATGCGATAGTTTCGTGATAGTAAAATCTTTTTATATAAAATGTAATACTTTTATAAAGTTATTTGTTTTATTAGACAATAATTAAAATATATTATATTTTATTACGCATAGTGTTCAGATAGTTCTGCGATAGTGTTTTCAGATAGTAAAATCTTTTTATATAAAAAAATGTAATACTTTTATAAAGTTATTCGTTTTATTAGATTATAAATAGAATATATTATATTTTATTTAAAAGATTTTGTTTTATTAGAATATTTTATAGTAAACTAACTGGATCGTCTGCTTAAAAGTAAATCAATATGGACCGCTCAAGAATTAGTTACTTATTCATCCATTCTCCTATAAATAGAAGCTCATTCCTTCATTATTTCTTACTTAATTCTTTGAAACTCTAGAGACATAAACTATAGAAAGAAAGAAGAAAAGTATTCGCTACTTCACTACTCCTATATCCAACTTTTATTCTAAGGTAAGTGGGTATTATTTCTTTTGTATTCATGAAGAAAACTTCGTTATTCCATTCTTTATTATTCGTTAAAATAACATGTATCACGCCGGCCTACCCTATACTTGGTGAAATTCTTCATTATTCCATTCTTAATCATTATGTGGAATAACATGTATATATCAATCACCGCATACATGGTGAAATTCTTTCGTTATTCCATTCTTTATTATTCTGGTTGAACATCCTATCGGCATGTAAATTCACACGACACGGTTCCATTATTTATTATTCTCGTTGGAATATCCATGCGTGCGTTCTATTTGGACCTAGTTCCATTATTTATTATTCTATCGTAATATCTCGCTTGGTTCCATTATTTATTATTCGTCGAAATATCATGCGTTTATGCTTGGGATTCGGTTCCATTATTTATTATTACATTGGGAATAACCTATCTGTGCAGTCTTATCGCACGCGTGGTGAATCCTTCGTTATTCCATTCTTTATTATTCGTTGGAATAATGCATACATGTGGATTATCACATGCATGGTGAATGATCCTTTGTATTCATTCCTTATTAAATTGTGGAAATGATCTGTATACGTGGATTACCGCATGACGGGTGAAAATTCATTTGCAGTTTCATATATTTTATTATACTCAGTTGGTTAAAGCTTTGGCTTCTATATTCCTTGAAATTTGTGGAATATCCTGGATATTTGCGTTTCATCCAGTATCTTTTCGTGGAAATATTCTTCTGAGCATTCTTGAATTTTACTCTACAAAGCAGTATCATGTTGACAATTTGGACATTAATGGTTCTTGGATAAATTAATTCTTGAACTTTTTTTATTGAATTATTATGTTATTGTCATCATCCTCATGTTTATATTATGTTAAAAGTTATTTGTGTACTGTATTGCATAAATGGACTTAGTATGATTATGACCAGGGATTATTCGGTATAATCATGACCGTAATGTTATAAATAATGTGGAAAAAGTCCTCATTGGCCCGTAGTGCATTGATGGACAGTTTTTGGTATAATTATGGCTATGGATTCTCTTCGGCCAAGGGAGCAAAGATGAATTATTTTATAGCATGATCAGGACCGTTGATGAAAACACGATTATCTTTGGTCCGTAGTGCATGGATAATTCGTGGTCGTGATACTAAATAATATCCTTGGCCTGTAGTGCAGGGATGATTTGATGATGTGGATTATTTATTAAGCTGAGTCTCAGCGATAAAAGTGATGAAAAACTTTTTAAATCATAAAAGATAGTAGATTTTATTCTCTACTTGACTCTTTTAATGGATTGTTTGTTCCGCTGCAGTTAAACTTGATGTCTATTGTATTTTATCAGTTTAACATTGTTGAAGACTAATGATAATTTATTCTGCATTATCTTAGTCATAATATTTCTTACTGGGCTAGTTGAGCTCACCCTTTCTTTCAATTATTCTTCGTGAAATGAGAATATAATTGGACTTAGTCTGGGAAGCGAGTGACGATCGAGAGATGGCGTCTTAGTAGTCCTCACTATTCTATAAAATAGTGTGATAATAAATATAATGAGGACTTCATTGAGTATGTATATTGTCTAGATGACAATATACGTATTAAAACTCTTAGATTATGTTTTGTCATATTGTTTACATGATGTTTGTATAATTAAGTTGTATTTGTATTTTGTACCATGTATTTGGCGACTCAAGATGGGTGATGTATACCTATTTTTGGGGGCATCAGAGTTGGTATCAAAGCTTAGAGATATGATCCCTAGCTGAGATGTGAGACAAGAACTAGGAGGGGAGAGACGGTGAATTTATTCGCTAGTATGACCTACCTAAGTTTATTTGGTATTTAATTGGTCGGTCAGAGTATAGAGATAATATGTGATATGTTAATTAACCCTTGTTATGTGGCAGTGTTTAAAAATGTCATCTGAAAATTAAGAGATGAACTCATATAGAGTTTTAAGTGATGAATTAGGAGAATTTTATGATCGAAATATAGAACTGCAAGATTTTATTCGTGAGTTAGAAGAGCAGGATGAAGAACGGAAGGCGGTCGTGGAACAAAGGGATACAACAAAGTCAATTCCAATGGTAATGATGACACCAAAGGTTGTCCCAGACAAGTCAAAGACGGTAGTTTAAGTGAGGGCGTTTATTGAGGAACCCGAACGAGGTTATTATGGGTAAGTTAATCATAAACGCTTACGAAGTCTATACCTTATTAGATATCGGTTCTACCCATTCTTTTATCTTTCTTGCTTGCGTTCAATGTTTAAATTTAACTCCGGAGAAGTTAGACTTTAACTTATCGGTTGAAACTTCGTTAGTAGAAACCTTCGTTACCTCCACTGTTTATAAATCTTGTTGATTTAAATCGACACTTTCACGTTACCTGTTGATCTTATCTCTTTGAATATACTTGCCTTTGATGTGATTTTAGGAATCGATTGGTTAACTACTCATCATACTTTTCGTAATGTTGTTAGCTTTCATACTCCTAACCAACCTGTTATACGAATTCAAAGTAACCAAACCACTAAAATCAATCACTATCATATCAAGCCATAAGTAAAGAGTCTCGAGCCTTTATCTGGTGACTTCCTTGTGTGGAATGCACCGAAGCCAGACTTTCCGTAGGGGACGTCGTGAATAACGGTGGCAAGTTGATAGGTATCAATGTGACGTGCTATCCAAGTCTTGGATGAGGGTCACAGTTTTGAATGATATTTCTATTATTAATAAATTTCTTAACGTATTCTTAAAGACTTCTTGGCCTACCCCAGAGCGTGAAATCAAATTTTGTATTGACCCCAGTACAAAACTCATTTCTAAAACCCTTAAATATTTCTTCAACTAAAATGAACATAACATGCACAAAAGATGTTGGCTCGAGCAGTTGAAGATTACGATCGTACCATTCAATATCATCGTGGAAGAGCGAATGTGGTAGCTGACGCGTTGAGTAGAAGATCGTATGTGGTTACAAGTGTGAATATATGAACCCACGTGAAGATAACAAATATACGAGTAAAATCTACTTTAATCGATAAAGTTAAAGCCGCCCAAGCTACATACTCAAAGCTGATGAATGTGAAGAAGAAGGTTCAAGAAGGCGTTATCTTAACCCTCGATTTAATTGGCCCATTTTAAAATCCTCGATCAAGTAGGAACTGTGGCTTATAGACTCGTTTTACCACCAAGTATGTTGCTTGTTCATAACGTTTTTCACGTATCGATGTTACGTAAATATATGGACGACCCGAACCACATTATTGATTTAGAACTGGATGAGATAGCTGATAATTTAACGTATGAAGATGTACCTGTTAAAATCCTGGAATATATTCTACGCTTAAAGGTTATACCTCAAGAGTTAGAATCAACGAAGTGTGTCCTCATCATCTAAGATATACCAGTACGTACATAAATTTCGAGGGCAAAATTTTATAAGGAGGGGAGATTGTAAAATCCTAAATTTTATGAATAAAGATTTAATTTTCTTGAAATATTTTTTAAATATTATGGTGTGGATTTGAGATAATGTTATAGTTGTGGGTATTATTTATAAATTTTGCAAAGTATGCAAGTTGTTGTATTATATTCGATTGGCCTGGGAATATTCGTTTTAACAGGAATATTTAGACGACGACAAGACAATCATTGGTGGACCCATAACGGAATTATCATTCGGATTGAGAAAACGACAAAAATATTTTATAAAAAATAACGGCAAAAGTTTTACCGATTAATATTGTTGAACTACTTTCGGTAGTAAAAGAAAAATAAAGAATGCTGGCGTGGATGCATAATAAATACACAGTATTGATTATCGATGCTTACGTGATAAGTCACTTTCGGTTTTATTTTATTAGTATTATTAATGTAATAAAACAAAAAAGCTTTTTATATAAAACATAATACTTTTATAAAGTTATTATATAAATAGAATATATTATATTCTATTATACATAGTGTTTTCAGATAGTAAAAATCTTTTATATAAAATGTAATACTTTTATAAAGTTATTTGTTTTATTAGACAATAATTAAATTTATTATATTTTATTATGCATAGTGTTTGCATATAGTGCTGCGATAGTGTTTTGCAGATAGTAAAATCTTTTTATATAAAAAATGTAATACTTTTATAAAGTTATTCGTTTTATTAGATTATAAATAGAATATATTATATTTTATTTAAAAGATTTTGTTTTATTAGAATATTTTATAGTAAACCAATCTGGATCGTCCGTTTAAAAGTAAATCAATATGGACCGTTCAAGAATTAGTTACTATTCAGTCCATTCTCCTATAAATAGAAGCTCATTCCTTCATTATTTCTTACGAATTCACTGAAACTCTAGAGACATAAACTATAGAGAGAAAGAAGAAAAGTATTCTGCTACTTCACTACTCCTATATCCAGCTTTATTCTAAGGTAAGGGGTATTATTTCTTTTGTATTCATGAAGAAAACTTCTGTTATTCCATTCTTTATTATTCTGTTAAAATAACATGTATACGCGGTCTACCCTATACTTGGTGAAATTCTTCTGTTATTCCATTCTTTATCATTATATTGGAATAACAATATATACATAAATACCGCATACATGGTGAAATTCTTCTTCGTTATTCCATTCTTTATTATTACATTGGAACATCCTATTTGTGCTTAAATTCACACGATTCGGTTCCATTATTTATTATTCTCATTTAATATATCGTCTTCATGCGCTTTACGTACTGGACCTAGTTCCATTATTTATTATTCTATCAGAATATCCTGTCTTGGTTCCATTATTTATTATTCTGTCGAAATATCCTGTGCGTTTATGTCGGACCTGGTTCCATTATTTATTATTCTGTTGGGAATAACCTATCTGTGCAGTCTATCGCACGCATGGTGAATCCTTCATTATTCCATTCTTTATTATTACGTTGGAATAATCTGCATACATGTGGATTATCATGCATGGTGAATGATCCTTTGTATTCATTTCTTATTAAATTGTGGAAATGATCTGTATACGTGGATTACCGCATGACGGGTGAAAATTCATTTGCAGTTTCATATATTTTATTATACTCAGTTGGTTAAAGCTTTGGCTTCTATATTCCTTGAAATTTGTGGAATATCCCGGATATTTTGCGTTTCATCCAAAGATCTTTTCGTGGAAATATTCTTCCGAGCATTCTTGAATTTTACTCTACAAAGCAAAAGATCATGCCGATAATTTGGACATTAATGGTTCTTGGATAAATTAATTCTTGAACTTTTTTATTGAATTATTATGTTATTGTCATCATCCTCATGTTTATATTCTCGTTAAAAGTTATTTGTGTCTCAGTATTGCATAAATGGACTTAGTATGATTATGACCGTGGATTATTCTTTATAATCACGACCGTAATGTTATAAATAATGTGGAAAAAGTCCTCATCGTTGGCAGTAGTGCATTGATGGGACGCTTTTTGGTATAATTATGGCTATGGATTCTCTTCTGCCAAGGGAGCAAAGATGAATTATTTTATAGCATGATCGGATGGTTGATGAAAACACGATTATCTTCGTCCAGTAGTGCATGGATAATTCGTGGTCGTGATACTAAATAATATCCTTGGCGTGTGATGCAGGGGATGATTTGATGATGTGGATTATTTATTGTCGAGTATCGTGATAAAAGTGATGAAAAACTTTTAAATCATAAAAGATAGTAGATTTTATTCTCTACTGACTCTTTTAATGGATTATTTGTTCACCGCAGATTAAACTTGATGTCTATTGTATTTTATCGATTAAAATTATCAAGACTAATGATAATTTATTTCGCATTATCTTAGTCATAATATTTTTATCGGGCTAGTTGAGCTCACCCTTTCTTTTTTTTTGTTCTCTCTGTGAAATGAGAATATAATGGGACGAGTCGGGGAACGGAGTGATCGGTCACCCAGAGATGGGTGTCTTAGTAGTCCTCACTATTCTATAAAATAGTGTGATAATAATTGTAATGAGGACTTCATTGAGTTTGTATAATCGCTCAGATGACAATATCACGATTAAAACTCTTAGATTATGTTTTTTGTCGTATTGTTTACACGACGTTTGTATAATTAAGTTGTATTTATATTTTGTACCATGTATTTGGCGACTCAAGATGGGTGATGTATACCTATTTTTGGGGCGTCACAGATCATCGTGACAATAATTGAATCAATAATACGAGAAATATGATGCAAGAATTAATGGAGCAATAATTAAGTATAAATCGAGTGACTTTTACGTAAGCATCAATAATTAATATCGTGTGCTACTACGCAACTACCCACGCCAGACATCGTACTCTTTTACTCTAGGGTAGTTCAACGGTTTTAACAGTAACACTTCCGCCGTTATTTTTATAAAAGATAATTTCGCGTGCTTTCTAACTACGATAATACTTCCGCTGGGGTCCACCAATGATTGTCTTGGTCGCATTTAATATTCCCTGTAAAAACGAATATTTTTCGACCAATCGAATATTCCCCGACACAACGAATAACAACTTGCTTACTTTGAAAAATTTTCAAATGTCACCCTTAACTTTAACCCTTTCTCAATTTAACCATTTACTAAATAGAATAATTATAAAAAAAATTGAATACTTTTATTTCATAAATTTTGGGGTCTCACAAGAGGGCTTTCTGATAAAGATTTCTCTTTATTGGCGTGCAATTAAATAACCTAACCCCTTTCATCGACATAACTTTCTAGATATTGTCAATAATAAAAATAATAATCTGAATAACTGTGATCATATATACCTTAATAGAGGTATAAATAGATTTTTACTACATCAAATAAAAGAAGTACAAAGAAGCATAGGCAAAACCAAGGGGGCGGGGGGGCATATGATCCTGGTATTCCGGCACCGTTTCAGGCGACTCCCCCAAGTGACACTGTAGATTTTCTTAATGTTCACGCTACCGGCCTCGCCTTATTTAATCACGTCTTCAAATTTCTTCTTTTTCATGACCGCAGTTCAGATCATTAAGTTTTTTAAACTTACATGAAACGACGTCGTTTCATTTAGTAAGTTTTAAAAAAAACCGTTTATTTTCTCTTCAAATTCACATTCACAACAGGCCAACAACCTTTTTTTTCCCTTCCGTCGACCGCCTCTGTGGCTCTGCTATCACTTATCAGATCTTTCTTCCAGTCTTCCTCCTGCCTGGCTGCCTTTGCTTCTCTCTTTCTCTGTCCAGTTTGAGGTCAGTGAGGTCACCCCTTCGGTCCTGTTGTGTTTCTTTTTCATAAATGTTAATCTCTTTATGTGTCTACAAATAAGAAATTCTGTGCTTAATTTTGCCATTAAATTAGAGATTTAGAGTTTGTTATGTCATGAATTAGAGATTATGTGTTATTTTCATTGAATATTTGAATTTATATTGTATATTTATAGTATATTGGTTGTGAAATAATTAAAATTATTAAATTAGGTTAGTTAATGAAATTATGATGAAATGTTTGAATTGAAGAATGATGAAATTATTATGAAATATTTAAATTGATAAAATTATTGATTAGCAGTTGATGTTTTTATTTATTCTAGATTATGGATAAATACTTGATTAAGCGACCAAGAATTGTTGATTCTTCTAATAATCAATTATCAAGTTCCGAAGCAAGTGGTGGTATAAATAATTCACGTGTTAAGTTTAATTCGAATGATATTGTTAGTGATCCGGGGTTACGTAAATCAATTGAAGACTATGATATTGTAATTAGAGATCAAGTTCGAAGAGAGTATTTGACTAGAGGTACATGTCAATAAGGGTGAGCAATTCGGTTATAACCGAACCGAATAGTTTATTCGGTTATAATCAAAAATCAAAATTTTATTTATTTCACTATCCGAAATACTAACCGAATTTAAAGATAACCAAATTAACCAAAACCGAATAACCGAATTTACAATTCGGTTATTCAGTTAATAACCAAAATTATGTTTCATTTTATCAAAAAAAAATCATTTCAAAGTGGCAATCTATGTTACCACTTTTGAATCAAACAACAATACATGCAATTGGGTTGTTGCAATTACGATCTATTTTAACATTCAAAAAATTGGAAAAACAAAGGACCAAAGTCATCAGATTCGGAATTAACCTTGATGGGTTGGAAAAAAATGGAGATATTGTTAAAAGCCATCAAAGATCTATGTTAGCATTCACATAAAATACCCTGTTACAGGCTGCAACTGCTTAGTGCGTTTTGCTTTGAACAAAATGGAGGTCGCTGGGACGGATCTTGACGTCCATGAATTCCAGAAAGTCGACTAGATGTGGAGGGAAGAGGTCGGAGATCATAACAAAAAGAAGACTGATTTGAGGGTTTGGAAGTAAGCAGTTGCACCATTTTTATCCCTCTAAAATACCAAATTCTTAGTTTTGTGATTGGTGCTTCTATTTATATTTGTGTATTGATCGGTGGGTGTACTCTGTTTTTGAAAAAAGGGGGAGTATGAGATGTTGAAGTTGAAGGCATCATTTTTTACATGATTGAGATTGTGAAAGTAATTGAAAAACCTGATGCATAAACCCTAAAATGGATGTAGTGATGTACTGATGTATGTGTATCAGTGGTTTAGTGGCAGTGTTCTCTCTATAGATATTTAATTGTAAATGAGGTACAGCTTGGCTAACTTTTAGTTAATAATAATATTATAATTTGGTTATTATTCATATATAGTTCAGTTATTCGGTTAACCAAATAACCCAAAATTGAAAACCAAACCCGAATCCAAAAATCAGAAATAAAATCGAATATAACTGAATTACAAAAAAATACCCAAATAACCGAAAAAGTTCGGTTAAAAAAATTCGGTTCGGTTCGATAATTCGATTTTATCCGTTTTTTCTCACTCTAAATGTCAACTAATTGCCTATAATTATCCCCAAAAATACTTTTTCTAATATGAAGAGAAGCTTTCGGCCCGCTTGGTTTAAAAATTTTGAATGGGTGGAGTATAACATTTTAAAAGATGCGGCCTTCTGCTTTTGCTGTTATCTATTTAGCAATTCAAACAGAGTAGATGCTTTTACAAAAAAAAGAGTTTAACAACTAGAAAAAGGCAATGGAAAAATTTCAAAAACGTGTGGGTGATTCGAATAGTGCTCATAATGATACTAGAATACAAATTCAAGGTTTTCAAAATTAAAGGCAAAGTGTGTCCATATACTACTAGCACAAGGGCAAGAGATGGAGGTTGCTTATCGCACCCGTTTAACGACGTATTTTGATGTCACACGCCTTCTTTTGAAGCAAGGTTTGACTTTTTGTGGACATGATGAGTCATCGACTTCATTAAATAAGGGAAATTTTCTTGAGTTTTTTCAGTGGTACAGCCTACGAAATGAAGAGGTAGGCAAGGTAGTTAATGAGAATGCTCCTAGAAATAATCAAATGACTTCTCCAAAAATTGAAAAAGAACTAGCAAGTGCTTGTGATGTGGAAACTACACTTGCCATAATCAATGATATTGGGGACAACATCTTTTTTATTATAGTTAATGAGTCTCAAGATGTTTCAATAAAGGAGCAAATGGGAGTTGTTTTGAGATATGTAAACAACCATAGAGATGAGATTGAAATGTTTCTTGGTGTGGTACATGTGCCTGACACTTCATCTATTTCTTTGAAGAATCAAATAAGAGCATTCTCATTGAAATACGAAGGCTCTTATTTTAAAAGAAAATCTATATGCAAGGTATGTCCATTGTTTTTCTCACCAACTTCAATCAATTGTTGTTGCTGTTGCCAAGAGCAGTCGTATTGTGAGTGATTTTTTTAATATGTTACTATGATTGTGAATGTGGTTGGAGCATCGTGTAAAAGAAAAGATAAACTTAGACATCTTGAACATGATAGAATTGTAGAGTGTTTGGAAAAGGGAGAGATAGTTAGTGGTAAAGGAGAAAAAAATTCAAGAAATCAGTTTAAGACGGACAGGAGATACTCGTTGGGGGTTACATTACATAACAATAATCCGTCTTATGTTTATGTGAACTTTCGTATTACAAGTGCTTAAAAATGTGCATTATGATGGTGCTTCTGATGATAATAGTGGTATAGCCATAAGTTTGATTGATAAGATGGAGAATTATGAATTTGTATTTGTGATGCATTTGATAAAATGTTTATTTGGAATCACAAATGATTTGTCACTTGCCTTACAACAAAAAGATCAAAACATTATACATATTGTGAGATTGATTGGGGTAATGAAAGCTCGACTACAAGATTTTAGGGAGGTGGAATGGGAGAATTTTTTGAAGGAAGTCAATATTTTTTGCGAGAAGAACATGATCCCAATAATTAATATGGAAGACAACATGAGATCCTGCGGTCGTAGCAGACGCAATGGACAAATTATTACTAATTTTCATTATTATTGTGTTGAGATTTTTTGTCATGTATAATCTCTATAAATCTTTTTTCATTATTCCTATCCAAGAATTTATCTTTTTTGTTGATTTTTCATTATTACAATATAGGTTGTTGGTTCAATTGTTCAAGAGATGAACAATCGTTTTTCAGAAGCAAGCACATAGTTACTTTTATACATATCATGCCTTTATCCAAGGGATTCGTTCTCTAAATTTAACAAAAATAAGTTACTCCATCTTGCCGAGCTTTATCCAGAAGACTTCTCATTGACTGATCGCATGATACTTGGGGATCAACTTGAAAATTACATTTATGATATGCGATGCGATAATTAATTTTTTAGGATCGAAGATTTGGGTTTGGGAAGTCTTGCTAAGAAACTGATTGAAACAAGAAGAAATATGACTTTTACACTAGTATATCGATTGATCGAGTTGGCTTTGATTTTAACAATTGTGACTGCTACTGTTGAAGGAGTATTCTCTGCGATGAAAATTGTCAACACTGATGTGACGCCCCCAAAATAGGTATACATCACCCATCTTGAGTCGCCAAATACATGGTACAAAATTCAAATACAAACTAATAATACAACGATCGTGTAAAATACGACAAAATATATCTTTGTGAGTTTAAATACAAATATTGTCTTCAGACAATATCCATTCTCAAATAGAGTCCTCGTTACATTTATTATCACACTATTTTACGTAATAGTGAGGACTACTAAGACACCATCTCGGACCATCACTCCGTTCCCCGACTAGTCCCAGCTACGTTCTCATTTCCTGAAGAGAACTGTGAAAGAAAGGGTGAGCTCAACTAGCCCAGCAAGAAATATAAGATAATGCAGAATAAATTATCATTAGTCTTCAACAATGTTAAACTGATAATATACAATAGACATCAAGTTTAACTGCAGCGGATCAAGCAATCCATTAAAAGAGTCAAGTAGAGGATAAAATCTAATATCTTTTATGATTTAAAAAAATTTTCATCACTTTTATCGCTGAGACTCAGCTAAATAAATAATCCACATCATCCCTGCACTACGGCCAAGGATATTCATTAGGGTCACGACCACAAATTCTATGCACTACGGGCCGAGGATATTTGTGTATTTATCAATGGTCATGATCATGCTAACAATCGTCCATCAATGCACTACGCCAACGATGAGGACTTTTATCACATCATTTGTAACATTACGGCCATGATTACAATCAATAATCCACGGTAATAATCATACCAAGTCCATCTACGCCACTACAGCCACAGATGACTTCAAAAAAATATAAACATGAGGATGATGACAATGATATAAGAATTCAATAAAACAAGTTCACTTAATTAATTTATTCAAGAACTAATAACGTCCAAATTGTCAACATGATCATCGCTTTGCAGAGAGTAAAATTCAAGAATGCTCGGAAGAATATTTCCATGAAAATATTGGATGAAGCGCAAATATCAAGGATATTCCACTAATTTCATGGAGTATATAAGTCAAAATTTTAACCAACCGAGTATAATAACGAATGGAATAACAAAAGAAATCACCACGTAAATGCGATGCTGATGTACATGTTATTCCAACAGAATAATAATAACGGAACTAGGTCGTGAAATTCACATCGATGGGATGTTCCAAATGTAATAATAAGTGCGAATAATAAATAATGGAAACTGTGCGGTGTAAAACACACGCATGTGATATTACGATGAGAATAATAAAGATGGAATAATAATAATGGAACTAGGTCAGGTGTAAAACACACGCATGTGATATTCCAATAGAATAATAAAAGCGGAACCGGTCCAAGTAAAAGCATGATGAGGATATTCCAATAGAATAATAAAGCAGTAATAATGAAGAATGTCACCAAGTATAGGGGTAGCAGCACGTATACAAAAGTTATTCCAATGTAATAATAAGAAATGGAATAACAATGATTCTCTTCATGAATAAGAAAGAATAACACCCCTTACTAGTAAAAAGAACCGGATATAAGAGTAGGGAAGTAGAAGAATACTTTTCTATAATTTCTCTATAATTTCTCTCCGGAGTTTCGTGAATTTGTAAGAAATAATGAAGGAATGAACTTTATTTATAGAAGAATGGATTGATAGTAATTAATTCATGAACGATGCAGATAGATTTACTTTAATCTGATCATTCATATTTAAAGTAAAATTTTTAAATAAAATATAATATATATATATATATATATATATATATATTATATATATATATAACACATGTTTTTCAAAATACTAATATCAATATAATATATCCACCACTTAATTTTTCTCCCCCATAACCAACATCAATCCCCCACCCACCCAATAATCAAATTCACTACACTCTTACACATCACTATCACTCTACCACTTTTCCACCATTTCCCACACACACACATCATACACCTATCACTTTCACATATCACATATCACTTTCTCCCACCATATACTCAATACATACATATACTTCCGTACTTATACTCTTCCATTTCTAAAATCATTTCCCAACACATATGGGCCCCACATGTGGCCCCCACCTTTAAATAATTTTCTACCGATTATTTTAAAAAATGGGTAAATAGAAATTCATAAAAATCACCTTAATAATTTTAACAACATTTATCATCTTTATTATAATTCACAATATTAATCGACCAGGTCGTTCCCAGGAAAGAGGGGGCTTTCCAATAAGGATTTCTCCCTATTGGCTCGCAATTAGGTGACCAAACCTCTCATTGGCAGAACTTCTAGACATCATTAATATTGAAAATAATAATATTAATAACTTTGTCGTCTCAATTATTGATTTTAACAATATATAAAATATCGACAATAATTGAATCAAATAACGTGAGATACTATGTAACAATTACTATAGAATAATTGAACAAAACCGAAAGTGACTTCTCACGTAAAGATCAATAATCAATACTGGTATGCTTACTTACGCAACCACGCCAGTATCTTGTTCTTTTACTTCTGAGTACTTCAACAAGATCAACCAGTAAAACTTTCGCCGTTATTTTCAATAAAATATTTTTGTCGCTTTTCTCAATCCAAACAATAATTCCGTTAATAGGGGTCCACTAATGATTGTGTAAAGTCGTCATTTAATATTCTCCGATACAAAGAATATTCCCCGACCAATCAAATATTATATGACAACTTGCATACTTTGCAAAATTTTCAAATACTATCCACAATTATCTCAAATCCACACCTTAATATTCAAAAAAAATATTTCGAGAAATTTAAATCTTTATTTATAAAATCTGGGGTTTCACAACTGACTTGCATAATAAAATGGGAGACGAGTGGATGAATGACAATCTGATAGTTTATATTGAGAAGGATGTTTTTTCAACAATTGAAAATGAGCAAATTTTGAGACGTTTTCAAACTATGCAGACTCGCAGGATACAATTGTCTCCTCTCAACAGATACAAATAAAATAAAGACTTCAAGTCGAGGTGACCACTCGAGTTTTGAAAGGCCTAAAGTGGATGACAACAAAAAATGGGTCTTTTTGCGAATTCACATTAAGACACGATAAAAAAGAAAGAAATTTTCCTGAACAAAAGAACATCAATACGAAAGAATATCAAATATAATAACCAACTATTTCAATATTTCCAAAGCATTATTTAAATATCACATTATCACTAAGTCAAAAAAGTAATTATCAAATAGGGTCTCCTTTATTAAGAGTCTAACACTACTCCCAAACAATTAAAAAAATTCAAAAAATTGAATCTGATGATGAACTCTCAGGTACATAATAATTAAATTATTTTGTACAAATTATATGCTTTAAATATGTAGAATATTACAATAATCAGTATATGTAGAATATTATAGATTGATTATTTGCTTTAATATTTAAGTAATAAAAGAAAGAGAATATTTAAAGGGGTCCTAAAATTTTTACCAAAAGTTCTATGACACCTTAAACTTTTAAATTTAAAAGTGAAATCTTTCAAATGTCAATAAATAATTTTTTTTTACTGATATATTTTAACCCTTTCAAAAAACGTTATGTTTCCGCCCCGGCAAAGAAGTTCTCATTTTGCTAGCGATGAAACCATGCATGGGTATATTAAGTGGTTTTCGTTATGTATTTTTTTAGAATAAAATAATTTTTTGTATAAGCTTTGGCCTAACAATTCGGTATAAATTAAAATTGGTGATTTTGAGGGCAGTTATGGAAATTAAAGCCACTCCCGCATGACCAATGTGCGTTGCTTACCAATCACGGTTGTATTTTTCCACGTCATTATTAGCCCACACTTTCAAAACCCTAAATTCACTCCAAATAACACCCAATTCTTGGAAGCCACCATCACAACCCCATCATAAAATGCCACGTGTCCATCACACATGATCTTCACCGTCTAATCCAGATGGGCAGGGCAATCCAGAGGACAAAAAATAAAACTACAACGACCGTCCGATCCAAAGGTTTAAGTTAATGAAGGGTTCACAGCCTGCCCTCAATTTCCACGGGCAGATCTAATCGCCTTTAAGATGCAATGCCCCAACCCTCTCATTCATCGCTCATTACACAAACCCTAGTGTCCAAATTCGCCTCCTCCTTATATATCCTTATCGGTCGGCGACCGGAAATCTCCGACCGGAGATTGGAGATTTCGTGTGCAAGATTCTGGTGGGTGCTTGAATTTAATTTTCAGTCGCTACATGTTTTTTTCATCACCAGAATTGGATCCATACCTGTGGATATTCCCCGGGATTCGAATTAGCCGGTGCATTTTCGTTGGTTCATGGCGTCGGCGGTTATAGCGAGCCGGAATGAATCGAGCTGGGGACAATCACTTGGTGGATTCATGGGAAAGAAACTAGCTTACTCAAATCCTCACCTGAACCCTAACCCTCCTAACCCTAGCCCTAGCCCTAGCCCTAGCCCTGTCCCTAATCGTAAACAACCAAAAACGAAGAAGAAACAGCTACAAGCGGTTAACGCCCGTCGCACTGACGATTCACCGGCCGTTACTCAAACGGCCTCCGACGATGCGTATTCCTTCAACCAAAGAACGATTAACACTAACAGCCGTACCGGCAACGGTTTTAACTACGGCGGATATTTTAACATCAATGTTTCAGCTTATTCCAAAAAGGAGCTGAACGAACTGAGGAAGAAGCTGGAATCGGAGCTTGAACAGATCAGAATATTAAATGATCGGATCGAATCCGGGAAATTTCCTCCCAGATCCAGTCATGGCAAAACAAAGAAAGTATTGAGTCAAAAGCGGCCCTTGCCGGTTGGTCCTTCCGCCCAAAGAATAGAAAATCCTCACGATAGTGGAATCTTAAACGGGAATGGTAACGGCTTTGAAACTTTAATGAAGATGTGCATGCAAATCTTGACGAAATTAATGAAGCATAAGCATAGCTGGGTGTTTAATAAGCCGGTTGATGCTATTGCTTTGGGTCTTCATGATTACCACCAGATTGTTAAACGGCCGATGGATCTGGGAACTGTGAAGTCTAATTTTGCAAAGAATTTGTATTCTTCGCCGGCTGATTTTGCCTCGGATGTGAGATTGACATTTAATAATGCTATGTTGTATAATCCGAAAACGGATGAAGTTCATTCAATGGCAGCTCAACTTCTGTCTGAATTTGAGATCAAGTTTAGACTGATTCAAGACAAGTTGCGGAGCAATATTCAAAGGGAACCGAGTGGATTTGTTAATGATGAGTTGCAAGGTAGTTCTTGGAATGAGATTCCAACACCAGAGAGACCCAAGAAGCCCAAAACCAATTTAATAGGTTCAATTCCAAAAAAGCCTGAGCGGGTTCCTGAACCGGTGCATAATCTAAATCAGTCAAGTGCGTCAAACCCCTCGAATTCGAATCCACCATCAATTCAATCACCTGTGCCAACTCCATCTCCGATGCGAGCTCAGCCTGTGAAGCCGACAGGGCTGGTTAAAGGGGCACCTACTGGGAAGCAACCAAAGCCCAGAGCAAAGGATCCTAATAAGAGAGAGATGAGCATGGAAGAGAAGCACAAGTTGGGAGTTGGCTTGCAAAGTTTGCCTCAGGAAAAGATGCCGCAGTTGGTGCAGATTATACGGAAGAGGAACGAGCAGTTGGCTCAAGAAGGTGATGAAATTGAGCTTGATATTGAAGCGCTGGACACAGAAACTCTTTGGGAGCTTGATAGATTTGTCACGAATTGGAAGAAATTGGTGAGCAAGACCAAAAGGCAAGCGCTAATGGGGAATAATGTAGCGGCAGCTCCAACGGACACTGATGAGGTATTGTTAGTCTCTTGTTCTTCAAATTGATGGCAATTACAGGTTTACTGTTAAGTATGCTGATTGTGTTCTACTAATTGCATTTTACAGGCTCCTGTTAGTTATAGAAATGATGGGGCGAAAAAGATTAAGAAAGGAGATGGGGAGGAGGATGTGGACATTGGTGATGAGATGCCAGAAAGCAGCTTTCCACCTGTGGAAATTGAGAAGGATGATGGTGGACATGGTCGTGATAATGGGAATGGGAATGAGAATGATAATGCCAGTAGCAGCTCGAGTAGTTCAGGAAGTTCTAGTAGTGATTCCTCGTCTTCGAGTGGTATATTAAACTAATCTTGCGTTGTTATATTAGTTAAAATGTGTTTAAACGTGTTTGTGGTTGTGCTAGAGAACTTATTCGTTAAGGTTCTATTTGACAGATTCAGAATCAGGGAGTTCTTCTGGGAGAGACTCTGATGCAGATGCAGATGAAGCCCAATCATGACTTTTGAAATCTGATTGAATTGGCAAAGCTTGATGAAGTGATGGACAGATAATTTAATCGGTACTAGCCTCTTGAAATGTTTTGAGTGGTTTTATGAGAGGTATATAGATTGTAACAGTTCCCTATTATATTTGTGATGGTAATATTTTGTCATTTGGATGTTGGACTCAGCCATATTTTCTATTTGTACAAATTGCAGATTATTTTTCTTGAAGTGATGAGATGATGAGTTGTTTTAAGCTCCTCCTATGGAATGGAATGACGAAAAGTGCAAGAATAACAATGTGACCATACCCATAATCTGAAGAGGGGAGAGACCTGCTTCAGAGGCCAGAGGAATGCGGCATTTGCTGAAACCCCAAAGGGAGGAGGAAATGAGAGATGTAAATAGTTGAGATGTACAGATTTAACTATTCTTGAATACTTTTTTTGTTCTTTTTTTTTAATTCAATTATGTTTAGTGTGCGATTGACTAAGCTCGAAGAGAATTCTGCAAACAGAAGAAGCATTCTTTCTTCTTGATATATGATAGATGCCTCATGCCTGCTGCTGCATAAGAGAAAAAGAAGACAAAACACAGCTAGGACACGTGATTGGAAGTTGGAAAAAAAGCAAGAATTACATAACAAAACATGTGGGAGTCACTCGTTAAAGCAGAGCCATGATCCAAACTAAAGAAGAAAAAAAAAGAATCCAGTAAAGCAAAATGGAAAAGCTTTTCTGTTCCCATGTGCTTTATAACAATTAACACTATCATGAAACACACAATTATTCTTCAGTGACTAGATGTAAATAAAATCTTGTTCCTTGGGACGGAAGATGTTGATTTCCAGTAAGCAGCAATAATTAATTTACAATCTACTAGTTGGTATTCTTCTAATACAAATTGCTCTACCACCACTTAAATTAGAGGAGTGCCACCCGGTCGTCTCTCACTCTTTTGTTTCATTACGACACTCACTATTTTATTAAAGTAAAGGACTTGACTTGTTCATGTGTGAGTTTTAGGAGGAAGGAAGAAAAAATACCTCCCTCTCTTCCTCCCTTTTGCTTTTTGTTTTAATAGAATTATATTTTTACTCCAAAATGACTATTATTATTATGTCATAATCAATACTAGAAGATACCAAATACTAGCAAATTACCAAAAAAAAAATGGGCATTTGGTCAATGATTAAGCTCAAGGCTGAATCTTTTTAACAATCCCAGAAAAGGGGGCAGAAGTTTTGATAGAAGCATCAGCATCAGGGGGATGAAAGCTAAGCAATACAAAATTTCAAAATCACCAGAGTTACCATAACATAAACAAGGATGACCTGACCCCACATCCAAGTCTCTTGTTAATACTTTAATTATGTAGTAGTATTATCTTAACTGTATTTATTTATTTATTTTATTTTATTACAGATCCATTCAACACGTTCATATTTTCTGAGACTTCTAGAATCCATAATCATCAGGCACTAAACTGCTCATGGTGTGACAACGCCAAGCAAAATTTTGAATATATAATAATTAAAAGAGTCATATTATTAATATATGATTGGGATGTATGTACATAATTTAATTTATCCGATCGAAATTAAAATGGGCCTAGATGATGGTGGGAACACCACATTAACGAAACCACAAACTTTCTTTCCAAAGTAAAATGGCATCTGAACATTGTAGTAAAACGGGTCCTTTACATAAGTATGCAACAAATAGAAAGTAATTACAAAAAAAGTGCATTAACTAAATAATTACAAAAAGAATGTAGTTATTACAAAAATAGTACAATTCACATTAATAAGAAAACCTAAAATCAAGGATAACTAATAATTCAAATTCAAATTCAAATTCAAATTCAAATTCAAATCTTGTCTCTAACAACAATTTCAAATCCATGTTTCAAAATTCAAATCAAAAAGAAAAAATTAAAAATAAAAAATTATGAAGGAGCTAATGTTCATCATCCTCCTCTCTCTTCGCCATCACGTCAGCCATTATCGCCGTCCGCCATGGCCATGATTCTTTATTCAATTTCTTTTGACGATTTGGTTTACCCACAAAATTGAAATAATTACCTTTATACAATTTTGACTAAGAATCGCATCACATTTAAAATAAAATTGGTAATCAAATAAAACCGAATTGGTTATTTTATTTTATCAAATGGTTTGGTAACCAACTATATGAAATTTGGTTACTAAATCGCATCACATCCAAAATAAATTAGTAATCTAATAAACTAAATTGGTTACCTTTATTCGGAAGGTTTAGTAACCAATCGCATAAAATTTGGTTACCTTATCTAAGGAGCTAAGGTTTGGTTACCTTAGTATGCCTATTTGGTTACCAACATATTAAGGTTTGATTCTAGAGTAGAGTTGGAGAAACGGATCGGTGGTGGAGGGAAGCAAAGGGTGGTGGAGGGCCTCTATCGCGGCTAGTGATTGGGGTCTCCCAATCGACTACCATCTTGGATCGATCTGGGGAGGAGGAGAAAGGGGCGGGAGGAGGCGGAGGAAGAGGAGGGGAGGAGGGAGGGAGGGGGGTGGGGTGGGGGGGTGGAGAAAGGGAGGCGGGAGGAGGGGGATGGCGGTGGGAGGAGGATGGAGGTGGTGGGGCGTGGGTGGGGAGGAGAAGGGAGGCGGAGGAAGGGAAGGGCGGGAGTGTGAGACCTCAGATTTTATCAATAAAAATTTAAATTTTGTCAAAATAATTTTTATATTATGGTGTGAATTTGAGATAATATTATAGTTGTGGGTAGTATTTATAAATTTTGCAAAGTATGCAAGTGGTTATATTATATTCGATTGGTGGGGAATATTTGATTTAGTTAGGAATATTCAGTATAACTACCAATCATGGTGGACCCTCAAATGTAATTATCATTTGATCGAGAAAACGACATTAATATTTTATTGAAATAACGGCGGAAGTTTTACTGGTGGTTATCGTTGAACTACTCAGTAGTAAAAAGACAAGAATACGTGTGGTTGCATAAGAATGCCAGATTGATTATCGACGCTTATGTGAGAAGTCACTTCGGTTTGATTCCATTATCACGATTAATAATATTAATTATTATAGCGATAATGACGCTTTTTGTTTTATTCAGATTATTAACGTAATAAAATGTAAACATCTTTTATATAAAATGTAATACTTTATTAAAGTTTATTCTATAAATGTAATATATTATATTTTATTACGATAGTGTTGCATAGTGTTTTCATTGATAGTGTTTTGCGATAAGATTGCAGATAGTGTTTGCAGATAAGAAATGTTTTCATATAAATAGAATATATTATATTTTATTTAAAAGATTTTTCTTTAAATATGGACCACGATTAAAGTAAATCAACTGACTGCTCATGGATTAATTCTTACTACGCATTCCATTTTCCTATAAATAAGCTCATTCCTTCATTATTTTCATTTAATTCATCAAACTCTACAGAGAGAAATTATAGAGAAGTTTATAGAGAGAAAATTATGAAAGAAGAAGAGATTCTCGCTACTTCACTACTTCGTATTCGCCTTTTTTACGGTAAGGGTGTTATTCTTCTTCTTGAAGAGAACTTCATTATTCCATTCATTATTATTCATTGAATAACTCGTAAAAAAGTGGCATACCCTATACATAACTGTGATATCTATGGCATACCCTATACTTGGTGAAATCCTTATGTTATTCCATCGCTTATTATTCATTGGAATAACCGTATACGCTGCTAACCCTATACTTGGTGACATTCTTCTATTATTCACGTTGGAACATCCACATCGTGTGTTTTACACCTGGACCGCTTTTTATTTTCTCGTTGGAACATCACGCTCGTGTGTTTTACACCGGACCGGTTCCGCTTTATCATTCTACATTGGAATATCCTATCGTGTGTTTTTCACCGGATCTCGGTTCCATCTTTATTATTCATTGGAACATCCCGCTTGTGAATTTCACCGACCGGTTCCGTTATTATTATTCGTTGAATAACTCATCATGCGCAAGTACCGCATGCATGGTGATTTCTTTTGTTATTTCATTCTTTATTATACTCGGTTGGTTAAAACTTTGACTTTATACTCCATGAAATTAGTAGAATATCCTCGATATTTGCGTTTCATCCAAAGATCTTTTTCATGGAAATATTCTTCCGATCATTCTTGAATTTTACTCTCACTTAAACAAAGATATGTTGACAATTTGGACGTTAATAATTCATGGATTAAATAATTTTGAATTTGTTTTATTGAATTACTATGTCATTGTCATCATCCTCATGTTATATTATGTTATCTTCGCTTACGCAGTATAGATGAACTTAGTATGATTATGACCGAGGATCATTCTTAAGATAATCACGACTTGATATAAATGATGTGACAAAAGTCCCTCGGTATTCGTAATGCAATGATGGATAGTTTTTGGTATGATTATGACTGTGGGTGATTAAGATATAGTCATGACCATTGATAATTTGATGAAAATCCTCGACCGTGGTACGGGGATGATTAGATGTGGTGGTTTATTATTAAGGTGAGTCTCAACGATAAAAATTGATGAAAACCTTTAAAACCTAAAAGATAGTAGACTTTATTCTCTACTGACTCTTTTAATGGATCAGATATTCGCCGCAGCTTAAACCTGGTTGTCATTGTATTTTATCGTTTAACATTGTTGAAGGCTAATGATAATTTATTCGCATTATCTTAGTCATAATATTTCTTTCATCGGGCTAGTTGAGCTCACCCTTTCTTTCACCGCTTTCTCTTGAGGAAATGAGAACATAGCCGGGATTTAGTCGGGAACCAGAGTAATGGTCCAGAGGATAAGATTAGTAGTCTTCACT
This sequence comes from Panax quinquefolius, assembly GCA_020205615.1. NCBI lineage: Eukaryota > Viridiplantae > Streptophyta > Magnoliopsida > Apiales > Araliaceae > Panax > Panax quinquefolius. Next base: position 117,586,258 of record CM035158.1, on the reverse strand, counting down.
ATTCGCGTGAAATAGTGTGATAATAGTTGTAATGAGGACTCTTTTTGAGTTTGTATAATATCTAGTAGACAATATTTGTATTCAAACTCACGCTTTATGTCGATTGCATACCTACGCTTAGGTTAGTAAGTTGTATTTGAATTTATGTACCATGTAAGTGGCGACCCAAGACGGGTGACGATACCTAATTTTGGGGCGCCACAAGTTGTTATCGAGCTTAGGATATGATCCTGGCTAAGATGTGAGAATAATACTAGGAGGGGAGAGACGGGAATTCTTCGCTAGTATGACCTACCTAAATTTATTTGGTATTTAATTGGTCTGGTCGAGTATAGGGATAATATGTGATATGTTAATTAACCCTTATTTTTATGGCGGTGTTTGAAAATGGCATCCGAGAATGTTGAGAATAGCAATGGAGCACAAGAGATCATTGATTCTCCACATATCAATAATCGTGACAATGTGCAACAGAATGGCGATAATCCTCCGTAAACAACAACACCGATCAATTGATGAACGACGATGACGCTTAAAAGGTTTTAGAATTCATGCAACATCAAAGCGAAAAGCGACTTCGCTCAAAACGTAGGTGGAAACACGGAAAACTCTCTGCGGTCACCGCTAAACAATTCAAGGAGTTGGGACCACCGGAGTTTAAGGGAGAGCCAAAACCACTTCGCGGAAGCATGGATAAAGCAGATTACCAAGATATTTGATGTCTTGGGATGCTCCGAGGAGCAAAAGGTTCCTTTCACGCTTTTATGTCATATGCGCGGAGAGGCGACATCTTGGTGGGAATCCAGAAAACGACTCAACTTCATTCAGATCAAGATATCTTGGGAGAAGTTCCAGAGCTGTTTCAACGACAAATACTTTTCCGAAAGTATTCGCCATAATGAAGGAGGTGGAGTTTATCAAGTTGGAACAAAACAATATGACCGTGTCGCGCAATACGAGGCAAAGTTTCATGAGTTATCACGGATTTCGCCCCACTTGGTAGATAATGAAGAGAGAATGGCGCTAATGTTTTTAAGAGGTTTGAAGAAGCGAGATACGCCAACATCTTATTTCTCATAAACCGTGTTTTTATTCAGAGATGTTGTAAATAGGGCTCGATTAGTGGAGCGCGATAACGAGTCAACGCAACTAAAAGAGAAAGCAACCGCAAAATTATAATACCAATGAGAGTAGTCATCAAGCGGTGACAACAAGCGTGGAGGAAATCAACAAAGCCAGATATGGTAACCACTTGGTGGTAATCGTGGCCAAAATAATAAGAATGGACATTTCAATAAAAGGAGATTCAACAATGATGGAAAGACGTCAAGACCAAAGACTGTTGTTAAGGAAGGAGAAGGACCACCTATCATATGCTTCAAATGCGGAGTAGAGGGACACATCGGTCCGAATCGCGCCATGCCATCCAAAGCATGTTATAATTGTGGAAGAGAAGGCCACTTAGCTCGATTTTGATTCGTTGCCATCAAGACTTAATTCAACTAGGATGGAGGCACCAAAGGTCATCCCTGCATAAACCAGAGCCCAGTAGTTTAAGAGAGAGCATTTTTTTTCTCGTGACGAGGAACCTAAATAAAATTATCACGGGTAAGTTAATCGTAAGCTCTTGTAAGTCTATACCTTATTAGATACTCTGGTTCTACCCATTCTTTTATCTCTCTTGCTTATGCTCAACGCTTAAATTTGACTCAAGAAATTAGACTTTGATTTATCTATTGAAACTTCGCTGGGAGAAACCTTCGTTACCTCCACTGCTTATTAATCTTGTTGTTTCAAATAAACACTTTCACGCTATTCGTCGATCTTATCTCTTTGAAAATACTTGCCTTTGAGGTAATTTTTGAAAACGATTGATTAACTACTCATTATTCTTTTTGTAAGGTTGTTAGCTTTCATATTCCTAACCAACCGTTATACTTAATTCAAAGTAACCAAACCCTAAAGTTAATCATCGTTATATCAAGCCATAAGTAAAGAGCCCGATCCTTTCGTTGTTGACTTTCTTGTGTGGAATGCACCGAGAAGCCGGACTTTCAGAAGCGACGCCACGATCAAGATGGCAAGTTAATAGGTATCAATGTGACGATCGCCCAAGTCTTGGACGAGAGTAATGATTTTGAATGATATTTCTATCATTAATAAATTTCTTGGCGTATTCTTGAAGACTTCCTAGCCTACCCTAGAACGTGAAATCGAATTTTGTATTGACCCCAGTACAAAAACCAATTTCTTAAACCCTCAAATATTTCTTCAACTAAAAGGATCTGTTTATGTGTATTATGATGAAAGTCATAATAAAAGCATTGGACTAATGAAAATCATGGGTATACGTGGTATTAGTAAGTGTTATAATGAGTTATGTTGGTTATTATGAAAAACATGAAAGTTTCTTAGAAATCACAAAGAGTTGAAAATCAGATTTTAGTGAAAAACGTAACATGAAATTCAATTGACCATATCTCCTATTATATTTTGAATTTTTGAATGTGGTCAAATCCTAGAGTTAGATCTATGAGTTACCTAACTAATACAAGTGGAATTACTGGAAAAGGTGTTGTAGATTTTTGTGTGGACTGATTTTAGCAAAGGAGGTCAAAGCTGTAAATTTCGAAAATGCCACTGCCCAGAAACTTTAAGGGGCTGTTTCGGCCACTTAAATTATGAGAAAAATTCTGGCCTTTTGGGACATAAAGGTATATGGTATAAAGTATCTCCTGTCCAAAAATGAGCTCATTCGACTTAAAATGAGCAAGTTATGACTATTTCAATATTTAGGTTTTCCCGAAAAACGCTATAACGGAGTTCTATAACTCCAATGACCATGAAATTTAAACTAGAAGCTCACGTTAACATGTGTAAGGTCCTGCCAAGATTTGGGAATTTTTGGAGTTAAACTTGAGGTAGCTAATTTCTTAAGGAATTAATTAGAAATTGATTTTAAAAAATAGTAAATGAATTTTAAAATTCGAGAAAATATATTTTCATTATGGGACTATATTATGCTAAATCCCAGAAAAGAAATATTTTTGGGACTGATTTGGTATTTTCATGAAAATAGTTTAGTTATGAACATATAGAGTTAAATATGTTATGTGAAGTAACAAAGTTGAAAATATGATTTTATGGCTAGAAAATCCTATATAGAGTATATGCATATTTTTTTTTTGATGAGGATTTGATAATTGGTGATGATATTTTATGAGTATGGCATTTTTGAATGATTAAATGCATTATATGGTAAAAGCGTAAACAATCGAGATAAATTATTTATAAATTTAAGAAGTGATTAAAATATTGTTATAATATTAATGATATTAGATTATGAGATTATTAAGTGATTGAAAACATGGGGATATTCTTGAATCTCGGATAAATTATATTATAAATGTTTAATATTTATCCTTTATCTCATTTGATTGATTCTTTATATCATTATCCTCATGTTTATATTATGTTGAAAGTCATCTCGTGGCACAGAAGTGATAGATGGACTTGGTATGATTATGACCACGGATTATTCTTAAGTATAATCATAATCAGTAAATGAATACACAATTATCTTTGGCAGTAGTGCATGGATAATTTGTGGTCGTGATATTAATGAATACACAATTATCTTTGGCCAGTAGTGCATGGATAATTTGTGGTCGTGATACTAATGAATATCCTTGGCACGTAGTGCGGGGGATGATTCGATGATGTGGATTAATTATTGAAATGAGTCTCAAAGAATGAAATATTAATTCATGGATGTGTTCAAAGTCATCTCGGCTTACGCATGCATAGATGGACTTGGTATGATTATGACTGAGGATTGTTAAGATAATCATAACCAGTAATTGAAAACACAATTATCTTTGGCAGTAGTGCATGGATAATTTGTGGTCGTGATACTAATGAATATCCTTGGCCCGTAGTGCGGGGATGATTCGATGATGTGGATTAATTATCGAAATTTGAGTCTCAAAGAATGAAATATTAATTCATGGATGTGTTCAAAGTCATCTCGTGGCTTACGTGCATAGATGGACTTGGTATGATTATGACTGTGGATTGTTCGGCATAATCATAATCAGAATTGAAAACACAATTATCTTTCGCCAGTAGTGCATGGATAATTTGTGGTCGTGATACTAATGAATATCCTGGCACCGTAGTGCGAGGGGATGATTCGATGATGTGGATTAATTATTGAAATGAGTCTCAAAGAATGAAATATTAATTCATGGATGCGTTCAAAGTCATCGTGGCTTTACGTGCATAGATGGACTTGGTATGATTATGACCAAGGATTGTTCTAAGATAATCATAACCAGTAATTAAAAAACACGAATATCCTTAGCAAGAAAGAAGTGCATGGATAATTCATGGTTGTGGATACTATTAAGTCGTAGTCTCAAAGATTATTGGTTTTGGTTGTATATCTTTGGCCTCAGTAGTGCAAAGATGAATTGTTAATGAATATCTTCGGGTGGATTGCAAAAATAAATTTAATGTTTTAAACGATAAAGGTATTCAAGGTATCCTCACCTCTTTATCATATCAAGTATACGCACCTAATTTCGAGGGCTAAATTCCATAAGGAGGGGAGATGTGAGACCCCAGATTTTATCAATAAAGATTTAAATTTTGTCAAAATAATTTTTATATTATGGTGTGAATTTGAGATAATATTATAGTTGTGGGTAGTATTTATAAATTTGCAAAAAGTATGCAAGTGGTTATATTATATTCGATTGGTCTGGGAATATTTGATTTAGAAGAGGAATATTCAGATAACTACTCAATCATTGGTGGACCCTACATAATGTAATTATTGTCGGATTGAGAAAACGACATTAATATTTTATTGAAATAACGGCGGAAGTTTTACCGTGGTTCTTGTTGAACTACTCAGGTAGTAAAAGTACGAAGAATACGTGTGGTTGCATAAGTAAGACACTTGTGATTGATTATCGATGCTTATGGAGAAGTCACTTCACGGTTTGATTCCATTATCACGATTAATAATATGAATTATTATAATGATAATGACGTTTTGTTTTATTCAGTATTATTAACGTAATAAAATGTAAACATCTTTTATATAAAATAGAATACTTTATTAAAGTTATTCTATAAATGTAATATATTATATTTTATTACGATAGTGTTGCATAGTGTTTTCAGATAGTGTTTTGCATAGATTGCATAGTGTTTGATAGTAAAATGTTTTTATATAAATAGAATATATTATATTTTATTTAAAAGATTTTTCTTTAAATATGGACCGTCGATTAAAGTAAATCAATCTGGACCGTTTCATGGATTAATTCTTATGCATTCCATTTTCCTATAAATAGAAGCTCATTCCTTCATTATTTTCTTTTAATTCATTGAAACTCTAGAGAGAGAAATTATAGAGAGAAGCTATAGAGAAAATTATAGAAAGAAGAAGAGTATTCTCGCTACTTCACTACTTCGTATTCAGTTCTTTTTACGGTAAGGGTGTTATTCTTTCTTCTCGAAGAGAACTTCGTTATTCCATTCATTATTATTCGTTGGAATAACTCGTAAAAGTGGCATACCCTATACATAACTTGTATCACGGCAGATACCCTATACTTGGTGAAATCCTTATGTTATTCCATTGCTTATTATTCATTGGAATAACTCAGATACGCTTGGATTTACCCTATACTTGGTGACATTCTTTATTATTCGCATTGGAACATCCGTCATGCGTGTGTTTTACAATCCGGATTCGGTTCCGCTTTTTATTATTCTCGTTGGAACATCACGTCTCATGTGTTTTACACCGGACCGGTTAAAATCTTTATCATTCCGTTGGAATATCCTATCTCGTGTGTTTTTCACCGGATCTGGTTCCATCTTTATTATTACGTTGAACATCCCGCTTGGTGTGAATTTCACCGACCGGTTCCGTTATTATTATTCTCGTTGGAATAACCCGTACATGCCAAGTACCGCATGCATGGTGATTTCTTTTGTTATTCCATTCTTTATTATACTCGGTTGGTTAAAACTTTGACTTCTATACTCCATGAAATTAGTAGAATATCCTTGATATTTGCGTTTCATCCAAAGATCTTTTCATGGAAATATTCTTCCGATCATTCTTGAATTTTACTCTCACGAAAACAAAGATTATGTTGACAATTTGGACGTTAATAATTCATGGATTAAATAATTCTTGAATTTGTTTTATTGAATTACTATGTCATTGTCATCATCCTCATGTTATATTATGTTATCTTTGGCTTACGCAAGATAGATGAACTTAAGTATGATTATGACCTGGGATCATTCTTGATAATCATGACTTGATATAAATGATGTGACAAAAGTCCTCGATTGGCTCGTAATGCGTTGATGGATAGTTTTGGTATGATTATGACACTGGGGGTGATTAAGTATAGTCATGACCATTGATAATTTGATGAAAATCCTCGACTGCAGTACGTGGATGATTAGATGTGGTGGTTTATTATTGTCGAGTCTCAAATGATAAAAATTGATGAAAACCTTTTAAAACCTAAAAGATAGTAGACTTTATTCTCTACTTGACTCTTTTAATGGATTCAGATATTCCTCACTGCAGCTTAAACCGGTTGTCTATTGTATTTTATCGTTTAACATTGTTGAAGGCTAATGATAATTTATTCGCATTATCTTAGTCATAATATTTCTCATCGGGCTAGTTGAATTTCACCCTTTCTTTCACCTTCGTTCTTCGTGAAATGAGAACATATTTGGGACGAAGTCTGGGAGCGGAGTAATGGTCCGGAGGATAAGATTAGTAGTCTTCACTATTACGTGAAATAGTGTGATAATAGTTGTAATGAGGACTCCTTTTGAGTTTGTATAATATCTAGTAGACAATATTTGTATTCAAACTCACGATTTATGTCGTATTATTACCTACGCAGTTAGGTTAGTAAGTTGTATTTGAATTTATGTACCATGTAAGTGGCGACCCAAGATGGGTGACGTATACCTAATTTTAGAGGCGCCACAGGGAGCGGGGCTGAGCGAAGCGGGGTGGGGTGGAGAGAAATAGGCGGGAGGAGGCGGATGGAGGTGGTGGGGCTCAGGCGGGAGGAGAAGGAGGCGGAGGAAGGGGAAGGAGAGGGTGTGGAGATAAAATGGAGGTTGATGAGAGAGAGATAAAATTTAAATCCCTACAAACATGGCCATTATCAATCACTCATTAAATCACTCAACTAAATAAAAGGGATAAGATTGCACTCTTTTTTGTAATTAAATATTGCATATGCACTTTTTTTGTAATTATTTTATTTGTAGACTTTTTATGTAATTATTTTTTAAAATGTAATAGAAAATGTAATTGTTCCTAAAACAAAAGCATGTAGCAAAATAGTCAAGGAAGACATAACAAGTAAAAGACAACCCAATCTAAACAAACAAAAGACGAGACAATAAGCTACAAATAAAATAGTACTACGTTTGTTTGGATTAAAAAAATGAAATGATTTTAAGTGAATGTTTTGTTGTTGTTGGATGTCATTATATAATGACAAAATTATCACATATATCAATCCCACTTTCTCCATGGAATAAATAAAACAAAGAGATTGAATTAGTTTTCATTCTATTAGAATGGTTTATCATCATCCAAAATGATTATCAAATTCACTATTTTTATTTCATTCATTCAGTCATCTATTCCATTACCTCAATTCAAACGTAACATTAATGCAATGTTTGGATTGGAGTAATGAAGGTAGGAATGGAATGACTCATTCCTATTCTTATGGAATATTTTGTTCTTTGAGAAAGAAAGAGCATATGAAATAACTCATTCCAATTACAATGAAATGAATCATTCATTCTATTGCTTCAATTCAAACATAGCATAAAAGTTTAGCTTACCACTATCATTCAGGTAAGCAAGCACAAAGGGCGGGCAAAACCAGAAGCCACTCATACTTTCATGTGGGAATCAAAAAGTAAAAAATTAAGTGCATTCTATTGATACGTAAAATAAATAAATACAAAATCTTCGAGTTTAGAGTAATTCAAAAGAGAGTAGGCCCTATTGTTTGTAACAGATCAATCATGATACATTCTTCCTGAAAAATAATAGATATGGCAGAAAAGCAAATAACCAACGAGTAGAAATAAAACAAAAACCAAAAAAAAATAAAATCTTTTAACATGTCACCGAGAGGAACTTCTTGCTATGATGAACTGGATATTTCATTGGAGCATTGATTTGACCACTGAGGGGCATTGCAAGTGGATTGAACGAACAGAAAGTTGAAGACCAATTTATATTTTAGATGAGCTGTTTTCCACGGCAATTGAACCAACACTGGCAATAGAAACCGACTTTTAAGCAGAACTAGCCCAGTATCTTACTCCTGCCTCTTCAATGCAAGAAAAATACCACCAAGTTGAGACTCACAAGCCGCATGAACCTCTGGTTCCAAAGTGTTGAGAAATGATGCAGACAGGTCAAGGCTTGTTAAGGTTTTGAAGACCCTGCCACAGAAATTGCGCACTGCCCGTCTTGCTTGCTTATCTGGCATATTTGTCATTAATTCCTTCATTAGATGACAGAGTTTTGGAAGATGACTTTTCAACATCTTCTTTGAGACGGCCTGACCACTCTCATCAGCCTTCTTCTTAGAAGGGACAAGTGATTTCAGTATTTCAATCACTAGTCCAAGTGCTTCAACCTGCCGAAACCGTGATTTCGCACTACTGCATTTCTCTAAAAGAAATCCAAAGAGATGATGCCCAATCCATGGCCTCCTCCTAAAAATTTCTTTCAAAAACTCAGACTTCATTTGAGACTTTTTACTATCAAAATAAGCCACCAAGACACCTTTAAAGATATCTAAAATCCTCTGCAGTTCAAACTCAGGGAAGTTTCCAGCATCGATAATCTTTAGTATCCAAAATGTTGAATTTTGAGCAAGTGCATTGATCATTTTGTGTCTATTGAGGGAGGCCGACTGTTTTTTCTTTGACGGATTGGTTGCATGTTTCTTTTTCTTGAATGGTTTTGCTGCCAATTTCAAGTTCTTTTCTAGCAGAGATTCAAGCATAGATAGTTGCACAGCTTCCCCTCTTGGATGGTCCTTTGCTTTGAATATTTTCTTTTGTAAAATTCCCCATATACGTTGACCAAGCTGCTCACTACCTTCTGTAGTATGTGGATTAATAAATGCCTGGGCCAGGTTTGAGAACAGCTTCAACACCTGGGATTTACCTGCGTACCAATACAGAAGAGAGATGAATTACTCATCCAGAAAATAAAATCTGCTGTGCCACTTAATCATAATCAAATTTTAATAATGAATCCAAGTAATTATACATGAAAAATGTGCTGGCTTCTATCAGTTCCAAGTAATTAATTAAATATTAAGTACAGTGTAAAGAAATAAGACTCACGTAACTGAGTTTTGAGATTGTGACCATTACTGGTTTATACTGCAGTGAGAAATAAATTCAACTTCACGAGTATATATATTCAACACAACGATGAAGCTAAATATTTTGTCACAGTTACAAGTACAACTTAATATTTACCCTACATCCATAAGGCCTTTACGGCTCATTATGACGTCATAAATGGTGTCACAGTATAAACACTGACATGGTTGTCTGTGACAATTTTTAAAATATTTTTCTACAATCCAAACAAAAAGCCAAGAAGAATGACAAAAAAGGTTTCAGAAATAGACGAGAATAACATTTAGCTTGAGCCTCTCATTTCAAAGGTTAACAAACAAACTTCTTTTTGCGTCGTTTATGCTATATCCACAAAATTTATGTAAAATCTTAGTTAACATAAGTTAAATCAGGGTACTTTGTGCTTCGAACTTTCGAAGTTCATTTGATTCAGAAAGCCTACCAACAACCAATGTAAAAGTTGGAATTAACTTTACTCGTGTTAAAGGCTTGAATAGTAAAAGAAATTCAAAATCCATAACAAATCATACTCCGTCTCACAAAAGATGACCCAAGTAAAAAAAAAAATTTGTGCTATAAAAGATGTCTAAAGTACATAATTAAAAGCAAATGTTAAATAAATAAGTAGGGTCCACTACTTTAAGAAAAAAGATAGAATCTTTAGTGTACTTACGTGGGGGTCTATCGTGATTAAAATGGGAATTTATCTGTACTCTCTTCTACACTTTTGTTTTTCTTAAGTTGCGTGAGAAATGTACTCAACACATCACACATCTTTTATGGGACAAAGAGAGTACTTACCATTGAAGAAAAGTCATTTAATATATTACAAACATCAAAAAGTATTATACCATTGCAAAGTTAGATGGTGCAGAAACCGTTTATTTGGGGAAACCCTTTTCAAATTGAAGTTCAGACAAAGTTGTTTTATTGAACAGCATAAAGAGTTTTTAAGCAGGTCCCTAGACTAAAGCTTCTGAAATTCCGCAAGCGCATTTTATGTACGAAATGGAAGGGTTGTCACCTGCATACTTACTGCTGACAACGTTACTTTTAAGACTCAACTGAAGTTAATTTTGGAAAATATGCGACTTACCTAGATTCTCATGTAGATAAATCTCCAGCAATGAGAGAACACGAAGTTTAAAGAGCACAAGCTGGGATTGAGCAGTTTCACCACCAGCCTGATTCCTCCGCTCTCTGAAAATCTGTGCAAGATAAGACTCCATTCGGAACATTGCATCATCATCCATTCCGCTATCAGAATCATCAGAGGCTTCAGGAAGGTCTTTGCCAATAGACTGAACACCAACAACTGCCTCAGAGTTATCTGTTTGCTCATCAATATCACCGATTTCACCAGCCTCAGCTTCATCAGATTCCTCTGCTTCTTCTATACCAAGAAGATCATCTTCATCGTCTTCATCGTCTTCACTGTCTATATCCTGATGTCTAGCTGGTTTCAGATCTTTCTTTATGACGCGTAACATCCGAAGCAAACCATCATCCGTAATACCATCACAAAAGTATTTGAAAACCTAAATAGAAAGATAAAACTCCATAGTCAATTGACCTAAAAAATTATGAGGTTCAAAAGTTATGTCACTAATTAAGTACATTAATCAGATATTTTCCCTGCTTGTATTGTTTAGCAAGGGGCATATTGCCAAAGCCAACCTAACAAGTGTCTCCCACAAAACAGCCAATCCCTAGTTATAATTAATGTCCAAGTGCTAAAAAACAAAAACTTAATCTCGCCAGTGTCATTTGGACAGAGAACCATGTTTTCCTTGAGAGTGTAAACAATCAAACAAATATCAGGATTGCTATCAGTTACAGCCTATAGGCATCATATACAGTTATATACTATGAATATGATGACTGAAAGAATGTTCATGATGGGGACACCTGGCTATGAGATACTGAAGGTGTCCAACCTGATAAGATATCGAAAAAAACACCAGTAGCATTATAAACAGTTAATCCTATTTTTCTAGCATTCACCTGCTCGATAGCAGATCGCATAGAAGCTGAAGACTGTGGCAGCAAAGAAAGTAATGTATCCACAAGGACATCCATTAGCTCAGGTGTTCCATCATCATCTGGTTCATCCTCTCCAGAAGACTCAAGCAGATCAGAGGAGGCAAAAGATTTCTTGCAGCATATAATAAGTTCAGACGCAGCTTCAGTGAACTCCCCTGGCCGAAGTAGAACTTGCAGTAGCAACTGGATGAGCAAGTACCTCAGAGCATGTAATTTATGTGCATCTGTGCCAAGCCCACAATTCCTCTCCTGCCATCATTTTAGAATTTGAGAAAGTGTATTACCAAATCACTTAAAACTGTAAGAAAATTTTCAAATGGAGACATTATAACGGCTGACTCATAAATCCTGGTGGAAGTTTACCATTAAATGGTTCATTAAGAAGCTCAAAAATTGAATAGAAATAAGATGTAGACATTATTAAATGAAGGGATTAAGCTTGTCCTTGCATATCCCATGTGTAAGACCCCACTTAAAATCTTATTGCACGGCACTCTAAATGTCTGATTCCCCCACTCCCCAATTAAAAAAATACCACTATATGGGGACCTATATGAAGATATCCCCTCAGAATAGTTATCAATCAGTGTGGCAAAATCTATATTAAGAAAAATGCAGTACCTCTCTAGAAAGCTGAGTTTCTATTGCTTGCAATTTTTTGAGTGCCTTTTCATCCTCATTGCTCAATGCCCTAAAGAGAGAAACAGAAGGAATGTTGCGTAATGTACTAAGAAAACGCATAAAATAAGATCCAAGATCATTTGCCTCAAGGCCACCTGCCACAGTATGAGGCCCTTCTCCTTTTTGAGCATCTGCCAACAATAACTGGAGCTGCTCAATACATATCCTGCAAAGTGCACTTGACGTTGGCACTTTTGGCCATCTGAACTTCTCCTGTAGTTCAAAGGATGTCACTTCAGTTCCAAGAGATGAGGAGAATAGACCTTGAACAGCTAAGAACTTTAAGATTTCTTTTTGCACCCTAAACTTTGCTTCTTGATCAATCTTCAAATGCTTCAAGACACTGGGAAGAGAATCCACCACCCAGGTTTTCAGAAAATCAGTAGTTCCCAGTGTCCCAACAGAATCCTTATCCTCTACTGAACCTATCTCCGAATTGTCGTCAGTTGTCTGACTCTGATCTGAAGGTTCCTCAGAAGCATGACCCTCATCCAAAAACATGTCCATCAAGTTTTTAATGAAAAGTATGCACCCAGATTCAGTTGTAAATTCTGCCATAAAATCTTTTACCGTTTTTGTCCGTGTGATGCAATCAAACTTCCCATTGCTATGCTTCTGAAGAGATACAAGAACAGCTACTCGTCGAACATCATCATACTTGACCCAGTCAAACAACTCTTTCAGAAAATACTGAGCAACTTTATACAGCCAAGAGTCCTTTGTAGAAAGTATATCCATCAAACACTGGACAAATCTGTTAGACAGAACAATAGGGACACATGATGTAGGAAGCCTTGGTAGGAGAAGAAGCAAAATATCATATGCCAAGTGTTTACGGTCATGAGATGACAGAAGAAGGGATCCCTCGACGATAATTTCCCAAAAACAGCGAAGGTTTTTCTCAATGTCTTCTTCAGATGAGCTAGACTTGCGATTCTTTTTGTGCTTTTTAATGGAATTTAAACCTGAACCTGAGTCCACATCTTTTAAAACAACATCAGGCAAAAGAATATTTACCAAAGCAGGCCATACATTATGAACTCGAGGCTGACAGAACGTGGACTCCTGCAGTATTCCAAAAACATTATAAATATCAGAATGCTATATTATGTTTGCCTTCATTAAATTAGCTGTGCATAAAGTAGAATTTGGCTAACACCTTTAAGCAATTAGCAAGAGAGGAAAGATGGTCAACAGAGAAAAGCCTGCTAGAGCTATATGGATAAGGCAGAAGCTTGTCAAAGGCTTTGTTGTCAACAGAAATTTTTTCACGTATTTTAAGAGCAAGAAGCAAAGCATCAGGATTTCCAGCTTCAGTGGCTCCTTCAAACCATTCCTGAAGACCCGGAGCTTCTATAATTTGATTCAACAAAGCTTCAACAGGTAACTGCAACATGTAAACAATACCAATGTATCATATGGACATTTGCATGCGACACAAAACTGCTATGGTGAGAAAAAGAAAGACGAGACGAGATAGATTATTAATAACATGCACAAAATAATTATAATGGAATAATAATCACATGAAATAAAAGTATGCCATTCTCGCAAGGGAAGAGTAATAATCCCTCTGTCCCACAAATATTGCAACATACCTTTTAGCACAAAGTTTAAGAATTTTAAAATTCTTATTTGATTTCCTAATTGACCCAATGAAGATGTGTGGTTCAAAGTGTTCCAATGAACAACAAATATTAGTTAGTGGAGGGACCCACTATGTATTCGAAATGATAAAAGTGACAATGACTATGGGTAACTCATTTACCTTCACAAAAGGTGCCTAAAAAATAACCTTTGCAATTTTTGTATGACTTCCTGAAAAGGAATGTATTGAATATTTGTGGGATGTAGGGAGTAGTATTTTATATAGTACATGCAGAGCAATACAATATTGAGATTTGAGAACCCAAAGTCCCCAAAAGTGATTCAAATCACTTTCCAAATTCAAAATATATATTTCATGAGTAAAGCACACAAACCCACATAAACTATATATTTACAAACACGTACATATCCATTGATGATCTGTATTAGAGATTTTTTTAACAAAATGGATATGAAGATAAAGATACTTCATGAATAGGCTCAATATTAAAGCACACAGTATGTATCAACAAGATCTAAAACTTCAATGATCCCAACAATAAAACTGTACAGCACCGACGGTGAATATGCAGGAGTGTGAGAGATAATAGATAGAGAGAAAGGATGGGAAGTTGGGAACTGAGAACATCTGAGGGCAGTTTTGGCAACCTATGCAAAAGTTTTGAAACAAAAATCACTTGCCACATAACACAATAAGTGATAAGTCAGATTTTCTCTGAGTTAATATTGTTAGGTAGTTTGTAGATAAAACTTATTGTATTAATCAATATCAAAAACACATACTATCAAACATGCTTAATTAATAAATGACTTAAAACTTTTGCGGTTGAAGTACCTAATAGTGCTTATGAAACAAACTCTAAGTCCAACATAAAGTATAACTATGGAGGTGGACCATTAAATAATTCATCTGCCCAAAAAAAGCAAGTCAATAACATCTTTAGCAGAATTCTCCCCTATAACTTCAAATCTCTGATAACCACTTCTAATCCTATAAATCAGATCAATTGCATACCATAGCAACAAGTTTGAGAATCTTTACTAAATACTAAAAGCCCAGTTGTAGTAATCTATAAGCTAAGAGAGGAAAGTACAAACACAAGAAAACTTTCAAAGTGCTAAAATTTATGGTCTCTCTGAATGATGAAGTTCATAGAATTTTTCAAATAAATAATTACAAATGTATTTGTTAATAAAGACTATAGCGCATTTAATAAATTCTTACAATGTGGCACCAATTAATAAATCAAAAAGTACCTTAACAACCAACTCCAAAAGAACTGCGACAGCAGGCTCTTGCAGATACCGCTTCTTGGATGCAAGGGAGATTAGAGAACTAGTGAACTCCTTGATGTGCAAAGAGCTATTATCACAAATCCTCTCCTCGGTCAGTCTTCCTGATCGTGCAAGAGCACCATAAGCAAACAAGCGACCCAAAAGACAATCCCTTACTTCCTGCATTGCAATAAGAGCAACTAGAGTTCCCAATCATAAACCTGCAAAAAGACCAAATATACTTTATAACAAAAGGAATGTTTTCCCACCTGTCCCCTCATTGAAGAAGAGACTTCCAGCAAATCAACAATTAGTTTCAGCAACGAGTCCACTTTTACGCTAGGAACTACACCAACTAAAACAGTCAAACCCAATGCAAAACCTTGTCTTGCACACTGCAAAAGAATTTTTAGATCACACAAGCCACAAGTTAGGTAACATTGAAGCATTTAGACAGTTTAGCACATTTCATTCCATAAGAATCAAAAGAATTATATGACGTCCAATACACTCCTTTTAAAATTATCATTCCACCATATATGACAGAGCATATCTATGACAAAAGTATTCATTTTTTTAATGTTCAGTACAATTACCTTAATTTAAAATAATTAAAAATGAACAGCCAACAAGTTTTGCATTAAATCCCATGAAACAAGAAAATTCTCAATATGGATCATGCTAGTTATAGTTTAATACTGGGTCAAAAAACTTCAAGAGAACCCTGTGCATCTTAAAACTAACATAAGCATAATTTATCGATGTACTTAACAGCAAATAATTCTCCTAAATCCTAATGATAGTTTCATCTATATCAAATGGTCACTGATTTGAAAAGCCACTGAGCTATAAAATATTAATTAAGCTACCTCAACAAAAGAAAGTATTTCGATACAAATTTACAAGCTAAATTCCCTGAAATAAACGTCTCGAGAAAGAAAGTCCCACAAATAATCCTTCTAATTACAGTTTCACCAAAAATTAAGCTACATTGGAAAAAGAAAGTTACTTTATACAAAACTTCAACCTAAATTAACTGAAACCAACCTCTCTGGACGAAGAAACACCGCGAATTAACCTCCTCGCAGCATATCTAACCGACGGCGCACAATTATTCAATCCATCATCTTTTTCAGATTCCAGCTTCAACCCATTATCAATTTCTTCCTTCTTATCAAGCTTATCATAGGCCCATTGAACTTCTTGCAGCTCTGTCACTAATCTCTCAGCTGCAGCTTCTCTTACAGAAACATCAGCAGAAGCAAGTTCCTTAAAAACCCCAATATGAAACTCCGGCAACCCATTATTACTTGATGATGAAGGAGAAGTCTCCATAGGCACGATTGGTTTGCCCTTCAATTCATCGGCATTAGCAGCAGGAGGAGAAGAAGAAGAATGGTGTTTTTGTTTGTCAATTGCTTTCCTTTTCTTCTTTCTTTCCATTGGTTTAACGGGATTAGGGGCAGACGATTCAGGTTCCATCGGCCTCTCCCTCTTCTTCTCGGTTTTTATTTTCATTGTCTCTTTCTTTCTCTCTCAGAGGTTTATGCTAGGGTTTGGACGTAGAGAACTAGGGTTTATGTTAGATTTCCAAAGAGAACACCTATAAAAATCTGTAACTCTGTAAGTCTCGAAACGGTGTCGTATTTATCAAATAGTCATTTTACCATGTTCTCCCTCCCTTTCCAAATTATTTGTCGTTTAATATTTTCTATTTTCTTGCTGACAGTTTTTTTGTTTTTCTAATTATGTACTACTCCGTATGAGCTTTTACTCTTTTTACTTTACTTAATCTTAATTATATTTGTTTAACTATGATGCAATTAAATTTAGGGTATTTTAGAACATTAACTCCACTTTTATATGACTTTTTATTTACTAAAAATATTTTTGAGTCAAAATAAAATGTAGAGTCGACTTAGATAGTTTTAATTGAATCAAATTATGAAAAATAATGACAAAATTTTGTGAATAATATACTCTATCCGTTGTATATTATTTGATCGTTGTTGATTTTTTAAAATTAATTTGGGAGATTTTTAAAATCTTAAAATGATAAATATTTTAAACAATTTAAAACGTATTATTCATTGTTAATTTTATTGTTTCATAATTTTTAATAAATCATCTTAATTACAAGTTTAAAATTGTTAGTAAATAATGATCAAATAATTTAAAACGAGAGGAAGTATGATATAAACCTAAAATCTAAATATCACACCACATTATTAAGTTGGGAACTCATTGACATATTATGATTACTTTAAGTTTAAGTTGTTAATTCTTTTTTATGGATTTCTGTATCTTTACAATTATGAATAAGCATTTTAAGATTCTGTTCGACGGTGACTTATAAGTTGGTCAAATCAAATTATAAGTCATTTGTTACTATTTCTCTCTTTAACAAGTATTTGGAACTTATTTTAAAATGACTTATAAGTTAAAATATAAATTATTTTAAATTGTGACTTATAAGTAAAAGCGTTCGACATCAATTTGACTTATAAGTCAAAAATTAAATTAAAGCAAGTTATGAAGGTGTTCGTCTCATAATGATTTATAAATTAAAATAAATGTAAAGATTACTAAAAATGACATTAATAAAAAGAGAAAAAAATAGAAGAGAGGCAAAATAAACATTACATTTGGTCAAACTAACTTATTTTAAAATGACTTATAAGTCATTTTCAAATAAGTCACAAATAGTAAAAACTCAACTTATAAGTCAAAAATAAGTTAGTTTAACAAAATATAATGTCTATTTTGCTTATCTTTTTATTAATATTTTTTATAAGTTAGTTTTTTATTTTTTATAAGTCATTTATGATCCTAACACCTTTATAACTTGTTTTTAACTTAATTTTTAATTTATAAGTCAAATTGATACATAACAATTTTATTTACAAGTCCGAACTTATAAGTCATTTTAAAATAAGTTAGAAGACGTCGACTAACAATAGTGATAATGGTAATTTTATATTCTCAAATATAATCATAGTATTAAATAAGAATTTGATTGTGATGGCTTGATATTGAAAGTAATATAACAATATTATACAATAGACATGTAAGAGATTAATTATTTTTTTATCAAAAGCCACATATTTAATGATACTTTTTTTCTATAATGTCAAAGAAGTTGTGAGCGTTCAAATATAATATTGTGTATTCCTGTTTGTCAACAAGCTGATTAAACTAAAAAGAAGCCCAAAACAACAGTAACAAGCTGACAAAACAAAAAAGGTCCCTAAAAAAGATTTATTCGGAAGAATAAAATAGGGAACTTGGAAGAGACATATTGAACAAAGATATTGTTGCTGCTGCTGCAAAAATTCATTGAACAATGGTCATGTTTAATTTTCAAGTAGCACAAGCCTCTCATCAAGCAGGGATACTCTAATAATCACCCAAATATTCAAGTCTTAAATACAGATGTCCTAAAAGAACTTTGTAAATTGACTTTTGGCTTCACATTCTGCATCACCTTCCTACTTCTTTACCTCTTCATAATCCGCCTCTGGAGCTTGATGATCGCCACCCTGGGATCCTCCAGTAGTGCTGGAACCACCTCCACTCATGTGTTGTCCAATCTTTGATACTGCTTTGTTTGCAGCATCAATCTTCGATTGAATCTCTTCAACACTGTCGCCACCCGCCGCTTTCCTTAAATCAGCCACAGCGGCCTCAATTTCTGATGCTACTTCACTTGGAATCTTGTCTCTGTACTCATTCAGGCTCTTCTCAACACTGTAGGCTGTTGTGTCAGCATTGTTTCTAGTATCAATAAGAGACTTCCTTTCTTGATCTCTCTGAGCATGCAGCTCAGCTTCCTTAACCATCTTCTCAATTTCATCATCTGAGAGACCTCCAGATGACCGAATAGTGATCTTCTGTTCTTTACCAGTGGTCTTATCCTTGGCGGAGACGGTGACAATTCCATTGGCATCAATGTCAAATGTAACCTCTATTTGGGGCATGCCCCTAGGAGCCGGTGGAATGCCAACAAGATCAAACTCACCTAGTAGCTTATTGTCAGATGCCATCTCACGCTCACCTTGCAGCACTTTAATACCCACCTGAGTTTGATTGTCAGCTGCTGTAGAAAACACCTGAAAGACGACCATCACGTTTAACAGCATGCACCAGTAAAAAATACCACTAATGGACCATATTTTAGTGGTAGTGGTAGTAATAGTAGTAGCATAAAAATATAGTTGAAACGAGCGCATACTGAAAAGAGGTTAACTGAATTGTCAAATGACACCAGATGTAAACATTTTCAAGGACATACCTGGCTTTTCTTTGTTGGGATAGTTGTATTCCTGCCAATCAATTTGGTAAAGATACCACCAAGTGTCTCAATACCCAACGATAAAGGAGTGACATCAAGAAGAAGCAACTCCTTAACATCACCACGAAGTATACCACCCTGAATGGCAGCTCCCATAGCAACCGCCTCGTCAGGATTTACCCCCTTGCTTGGGCTTTTACCAAAAATTTCAGAGACTATCTCCTGGACCTTCGGAACTCGGGTCATCCCTCCAACAAGAAGGACCTCATCCACTTCCTTGGTCGATATGCCAGCATCCTTTAAACAATTCTTGCATGGATTCCTAGTCCTCTCAATCAACTGGCTTACCAAAGCCTCAAATTTTGATCTGGTCAGAGTAATATTCAAATGTTTAGCACCAGATGCATCTGCTGTAATAAAAGGCAGATTGATGTCAGTCTGTGAGGTTGACGAGAGTTCTATCTTAGCTTTCTCAGCTGCTTCACGAAGTCTCTGCAAGGCAAGTCTATCTTTTGACAAGTCTATACTCTCAGTCCTCTTAAATTCACTCACTAAGAAATCCAAAAGAGTGTTATCGAAGTCTTCTCCACCCAAGAATGTGTCACCATTTGTTGCTTTCACCTACATGAAAGAAGTTATTAAAGCACATAAACAAGAAAATAATGAACTGCTTGACCTGGGATTGAATTCTCATACCTCAAACACACCATTTGATATCTCTAAGATGGAAACATCAAAGGTTCCACCCCCAAGGTCAAAGACAGCTATCAATCCTTCCTTCTTGTTCAAACCATAAGAAAGAGCAGCTGCAGTAGGCTCATTAATGATTCTCTGGACATCAAGCCCAGCAATACGCCCCGCATCCTTTGTGGCTTGCCTCTGCGCATCATTAAAATAAGCTGGAACAGTTACCACAGCTTTGTTTACAGTTTTCCCAAGATAGGCCTCCGCAGTTTCCTTCATCTTGGTCAGTATGAAAGCGCCAATTTGGCTTGGTGAATACTGCAGTCCATTGGCCTCAACCCAGGCATCTCCATTGGGAGCCCTAACAATTTTGTAAGGAACCATTTTCATTTCTTTCTGTGTCTGGGGGTCATCAAATCGTCTGCCAATAAGACGCTTTGTCCCGGAGACTGTGTTTGTGGGGTTAGTCACTGCTTGACGCTTTGCTGGTGTACCCACTAGAAGCTCCCCTTTCTGATTAAAAGCTACCACTGATGGTGTTGTCCGAGATCCTTCAGCATTCTCAATCACTTTCTCAGCCTACAAAAAAATTGTGTCAATGAATTCAATTCATGCAACCTTTTTTCAGAAAAGCTTACACAATTTTCAACTAGTATAATCCTACCTTGCCCTCCATGATTGAAACACACGAGTTGGTTGTACCCAAATCAATTCCAATAACATCATTACCAGCAGGTTTCGTGCTATACATAACAGATAAATTAGCAGGCGTTGGAAAGAAAGAACACAATACAAAAAGCGGATAAGTCATGAAATAGTTAGCGAAAGGTACCTAAATGGTCTGGCAAAATTGGACCACTTATGGCTCAAATGTGACGAAGCCCATGACGATTTGGCATTTCCAGCTAACTGCCCAAAAGGAAATTAAAATACATAATCAGATAATAAAGAACCAATGTTTTCTCTGATTGGCAACAAGGAGTAGAATCAAACCCAGTCTCATAAACAGAGACAGCGAAATATATAATTCATTTAAATATAGGCATTCACACAGCTTTGCCTAGTAAAACAAACTATCAGATATCTTCTCACGAAACTTCATATATAAAATCTGGAAGAAAACAAGAATATAATTGCCACGAGACAAGAACAAAAGGGAGAATTGCATACAAGATAAAATAAAATTTGGAAATAAAAAAGAAAACAAATAAAGTACAGTGTTACTAAAAGCAAAATAAACACATAAAATGAACAATAGTTTGCTGTCAAAAAAAATGTCAGCGACTACGTAGTAGTAAGATTTTTTAAGAAATAGAGCATGAACACTGTCACAAGAGCTAGGTCAACAAAGCAATCCAATGACCCAAAGACCCGAGTAACCACAAAGAAAAAGGATAACCCACAAACCAATAAAATATAAATATCAGCTGGAGAAACAAACGAAAACAAATTATAAAATTCCATCCCAGTAATTTTTGTTCAGTTTTATATTTTTTAAATTAAGACGTGAAAATATGCAATACATAGGCACAAATAAGTAAAGGAACTTCAGACTTCAATTCCTATATATTCAAATGTAACATATATCCCAGATTAAAAAGTCTGTTAAACTTATATTTCATCAAAATATCATTTTTTTTATTAATGAAAAAAAAGTTGGGAACTTTCTATCAGAAAATTTATGACTAGCCTCAAACTAATGATTTTTAAAAGTAAAAAAAACATTTGGAAAATCTCATACATCAATTCCTTCTCAAGAATAAATCATCATCAGTATCACAAAAAATACATGCATAAATAAATCCTGAACATGTACTATTATAGCTAGACTGAAAAAACGCCGTCAATTGAAACCCAATATAACATAGAACAATCACAACTGTTACAAATAAACCCACACATATATTTTCACAATATTCATTTATGCATCCATGGAGAAAAATAACAGTAAAGCTAGATCAGCAAAGATAAAAAAAAGATAAATGAGGAAGACTAAATTATAAATTACGAATTCAGATCAAATAAGACTTACAGATTTGTACGCAGAAGAAGCTTCGCGTCGACGAAGAGATCTGAGCAACACAGCCGTCGCCATGGGATTGCAAACAAATGATTTGATTCTGCAAAACAAAAGCTGAGGAGGTTGTTCTTCTTGAGATTTGTGTATTTATGTGGCCTATTAGGGTTTAGGGTTTTTGCTGTGAGATGAGACGGAGGGAGGCGTAAAATGAAAGGAATTACGTGGCGCTGTTTGGTGTTTTAAGAGGTCAATATCCAGAACGTTCTAGATGCATACTATTGGGCTCATTGGACTGAATTCGGATTCAGTTAGCAGGGGAAAACCCGAGATTAACCTTTCTAAGTATCTTTACTTTTAGTTTGAAGTCCTTTTTCGGTGGCGCCATAAATTTATACCTAATTATAATTATAAAATTTATTAATATATAAAATAAATAAAAATTATAAAAAGACTTCATTTATTATACATTCCTTTAAAATATTATCAGATAATCAAAAGTTAACTTAAACATGACAATATATATTACGAATTTTTTTTTTCAATTATAATTAAAAAATATATCAATACATTGATTAGATAAAATTATAAAAAGTAAGTTATCATATTATATATTTCTTTAAATTTTAAATTATCACTAATATTCATTTACACTAGTTTAATTCTCGTGCAAGACACCTCTATTTTATATATATATTGATATAAAAAATTATTATTAATAAATAATGAAAACAACATTAATATCTTACAACAAAATAAAATTTTACTATTTGTACAACTTTTTTTTATCTTAAATTGTTTTGAAATACATGATATTTATATAAAATACAGGTAAATTTAACTTCAATATGGTACTTTTGACCATTATCAAAAATATACTAATCATTTTGACCAAGTACATTACCAATATATTCTTATTTATTTTAATAATTTCTATTTACTTATCAAAATATTCTTTTTATTTCTCAAAATATTTTTTTAATAATCTATTCTTTTAATAAGAGATTAAAAGTTTCTTTAATACCAAACACAATTTATTTTATTTATAACTAATCTATTGTTATTTTAAAAACTTATAAAAAGGGAATTCAATAAAAACTATTGATATGATGTGAGATTCTATCAACAAATTGATAGTGTTTTATCGACTTATTTTTCAATAAACTATTCTCTGATGACCCTCTCATACCAGAGATAGCTAACATGTACAAGACTGATGATAGGAGCAAGTATGAGATTACTGCCCGGAGATGGACCCAGAAATACGCCATAGGGGAATTTCCTAGTGACTTTTTTTTATTATTATTGGAAACTTATGACTTGGGACTACTATGCTACTTGAAAAGAAGAAATCCAATATTATAAATTAATATGGGTCAAAACTCAAAACTAATTTCAACCCATATTTGTATTTATAATTAATAATATGGATCCAAAACTGAATCAATCCATAATTTAAAAAATAGCTAACCAACCCAATAAATATATACACATGCATATACATTATGTATACATAAATATAAACACATAAATCTAAACACACATATACATAGATAATAGATATTCCACAAGTAAATTTGATAATTCCACAACCACCTCATGTGATAGAGAACCTTGTAGAACTATCAAATTTATATATATATATATATATATATATATATATATCAAGAATCACACTACAAACTTCACTTCTCCCTTAGAAAATTATATAAATAAATTTCTGTACAATTGGACAATACATGTCAAAAAGATGGGAAAAGGGAACTCTGAACCAATTTTGATGGTAAAAGAAGTTAAAAATCAATGAAAATTTGGCTTCCATTTGACCAGATTACTCAATACCTTCCTCTTAACAAAATGTAATTTATACCAACTTGCCTGAAGGGAGAGGTGATGAGAAATTTTCCAAATGGAAGATAAATGAATACAATATCAGAATCATACAACAAATGTCAGATTCCACAAATTAGGGAGAAAAAGGAGGAAACAAAAGCATATCATATCATGTAACTAATAAACCTTTTTAGGCGCCATTTGTGTTTTCAAATCCGAAGGTAACCTCCTCTTTCGGTTCTCCTGGTGAAAGACCTTCGGTTGAGAGACCAGCTTCTTCTAATATCTCTCCTTCTCCGCCAAGCAGCAATACGAGTGTAAAGTGCTGGAAAAAGGAAGCACAAAAGTACCAACACTAGCATTGCCACGCACAAAAACATGACATTTCGAAATCCATTCATCAACTTTGGGTCTTTTTGTCCTGTCCACGGAACGCCTCCCACATTCATCCCAAACACTGTCAAAATAAATCAAAAAAGCGCAGTGTCAAAAAAAAAATTTCTAAATCTTTCGAGGGATGGAAGTGTCGTATGTGAATTTTATGAGAAGATTTAAACCTCCGGTGATTATGGATAAGGGAAGGAATATGATCGAGAGGAAAGAGAGATAATATAGTTTCCTGTTGATTTGCTCTGCCTGCCAACTGTCTAGACCAGCCTGAACCGCTGTGACACGATTAGCTATAAACCCAACATTTTCCTTCAGTCTCCTGAGTCTCCCACTTAACTCTTCAAGGGAATTAATGTCTTCACCGGCAAACCATTCTTTTGAAGAGCACTTCTCCTTGACTCGTGGAAATACTTGTTCCCCGTGGGCAATCACCTGCATTTCCGAAAACATATTACTACATAAAACCGAAAAAAAATGTATATCTTTTGTCTTTCAAGTTTATCAGAATTTGATTAATTTAGAGAGATTTGCTAGAGAAAACTTTTAGAATTTAGATTAAGTGAAGTTTGTCCACCAACTAACGAGCCTTAGAATAATCAGGTCTAAAACAATAAATGAAACAAATCCATAGCTGAGAGATAAGATCCAATTGTCAAATTTTGGTATCGAGCTTTATTATTATTGTTTAAGTGGTTAACCAGAATTCTTATGGAACCTGGAAAGACCACAAGTCCGGTGTCTCACAACTTAACTCCCTTATGAAGAGTCTGTTGGGATTCTGTTCGTGTTAGTTTTTTCGTCAAAGCCCATTCTGGTTGTTGATGTAAAAGACATTCATCAAGTTTCATCGGACTAAGACTCATGCTTTCACATCTCTTATTAATGGGTCAAAAGCTACTTATAATGGATGATGGTTCACAAAAGTTTATTCAAACTAAAGATAGACATTATAAAGTTAACTTAAAATTCCAAATGGACTGGCTGAGAAACTACCTGCAGCAGGCGCTGCAAGTCTAGATGCATTTTTGGGAACCTTCTATCATCTAGCATTTGTTTCTTCAAAGAAAACCCTCCTGCAATGCAATGGAAAATGACAGATTTGAAACAACCTATGAAATAGTAAATTGCACATGCAAACAAATAAAATTGCAGAAAGTAATATAAGACGTACACAAGCTATTGTGTATTAAAAGTTTACCCGTTACAGAAGCCTGGTCAAATTCTACAACTATAAGTTACATAATTTTAATAAAATGTGCATTATGGGAATATTCGTGATTAAGATGATGCATCTTACAGGCAATGTAAAGTTTTCCTAAAGTACCATCCTAGCAACCTATCAAGCGACAAGCAGCATCAAATTTATCTAGACATGTTTTTGTACATGTAATGAAAAATAATGTTACAAAACACACGCTAAAATAAGAAATAAGGGTATTCATGACATGTGAAGCACCAAATTATCTGACATTGTTTGGTCTTAATCCAAAGACCAGAAGACTGCTCAGAATACAGGCAAAAAGAAAACATGCCTAAGGTAGAGAATGAAGAACAAATGGCCAACTCTTTAACTGAAGTTACAGTTGAATGATATTGAAGGATTCACATAATTCAAAATTAAGTAGTTGTGTCCAAGTTTGATGCCAAGTACGGAACAAAACAAACATAGCAATTAGCATACCACACCGGAAGAATGCTTGGAAGGGTCATAGAACTTAATGAGGGCAATGAAGATTTGCGCAAGGTAGACTGCAACCCTAAACCAATGCTATTCCAAAACTGAAGAAAATTTTAAAATTTTACATAAGATGCTGGGATAACAATTACTTACAACTTAAATAGGCAACCTCTTAACTACTAGTTGAGCTACTGACATCCTGGATTCGGACACGGATATAGGACTGGATCGATGATCTCCTGTCCAATTTATCATAGTTTGACACATGTAATCTTCATACCTATCTCTCCCCCCACCCCCCCTGACCCTCTCTCTCCAGAGCAAAAAAAAAATGTATTAGCCTAAAGCTGACATTTTTGACATAAACATCAAGTGTAATGACTAGTAAAAACATGAACAAAGCCCATGCATAGAATCAGCTAATCATCATGAACTTACAACTAGACCATTGAACAAATCATCGTCTTAAGTTTGAAACATCAAGAAGATAATAAAGGCACACCATTGTATCATAAATTTACCTCTATCCAATTCGAATTCTACTGCATCAAGCTCCATCTCAAGTGTGGTCACGACATCCTGGAGGTGATCCACATGTGTGTCAATGATGTGAACAACAAGATTCGAGACAGACTTTGGCACGGGATTATCTGCCTCTTCAGAATGATTCATTGTCAACAAAAAGTCAAGAACATGCTCCCCGATCACAGTCCCACTCCTTTCCCTTTGCTCACCTCCAACATAACTAGGACTCTCCACACTAGGAACCTCTGAAAGAAGCGACTGACCCATAGGCGAGAAACCCAATCTGGGAACTCGACCTAAAGACACAGTGATCACCGAATTCTCAGTAACCCTTGCTGCAATTCTGAATGTAAATTTACTAGAGGCAGGACCCGGAGAATTTACTCTGAACACAAGAGCACCGTCTACATGACCACAAAAGGGTCCGTTACTA
This sequence comes from Panax quinquefolius, assembly GCA_020205615.1. Taxonomy (NCBI): domain Eukaryota; kingdom Viridiplantae; phylum Streptophyta; class Magnoliopsida; order Apiales; family Araliaceae; genus Panax; species Panax quinquefolius. Next base: position 117,559,338 of record CM035158.1, on the reverse strand, counting down.
ACTAGTGAAAGAATGTCTTGAAGTTTTAGTGGCGGGCAAAGAGCATCAATGAGGTACTGTGCAGACTGTGACAGTTTCTGGTTTCCTTTGGGAAGTTCTACATGGTACCAACAAAACTCTTGCCCACTTCCTTCTTGAAGATCCCATTCCTTGTTATAGTAATTTCCTAATCCATCAAATATATAGGCTTTTAGTCTAACTGCCCCCGGATAACGTGTTCGATAAAGATGGGTCTGGTTCAGAGGAACACCCAAAAACTGTTCCTTGTCCATATCTTCTCCCTCCCCATCAACATTCAACTCTATCGGTACCATCTTACATTAATCAATCAGCTATCTTTCATTAAATAAATCTAATCAACAGAAATGAAAACAAAAAGATCCAACAAACATGCACCCAACTCACTTCTAATCAACTAATTTACAGTTTTCAACAAATCTGTCATCAATCTTATCAAGGAATTCTAAAACCATAAACAAAGATAAAAGATAACAAATCAAAACCTAAAAAATCATAAGAATGAACCAAATCTATAAACCAAAAACACCTCACAAATTAAACTGCAACAAATTCAGCATACCCCAAACAGAAATCACCTAGAATTATAATCCACAGTTCACTAACCCCTGAAAAACAATTAAAAATTCAATCTTTTAGCTTCTTATCATTCCCCAAGTAAACCAGTAACAGTAATTGAATCAAATTAATAACTTTTTAAGCTAAGAATCAAAAAGAATATGAAAGGTTTACCTCATTGAAGCCTTTGAAACCCATAAAATCAAAGACAGACCCAATTCAAAACAGGCGAAACCCACAAAGAATTACCACGGAAAACCAGAGATGAATATCTCTAATATTCCTAAATGTCTTTATCAAGTAAAAATTTCTTTAAAGAAAAGAGCATCAAAATTAACTGAAATATAGTAAAAACAATTGGATAATAATGTCGGAGAAAACAAGAGGGAAATATAAAAGCTTTTTATCACGTTCTGCAGTTTCTTGGAAGTTTCATGAGCACATATTTTTTAATTTTTAAATAATGCTAGAATTAAAAAAAAATTGTTATTGGGAAATCAAAGTCTCATCATCAAATTAAAGTATTAATATCACTTCCGGTCACGTAAGTCATTTTAAAATAATTTTAAGTTATAAATATTTACTAATTTTGTTAATTTAAAAATTAATTTATAAGTAAAAAAATAAATCCTTGTCAAATAGGAGAATAGTGCTAAATGACTTATAAGTCGGTTTGCATTGCTGAAAATTTGAATTAGCTGAATGAATTAGAAAATTTGAATACAAAATAAAATAATGTGTTTAATAATTATTTGTCTAAAATATTTAAATAGGTGTATTATTATATTTTAACTTTTGAGTTGTTATGAACAAATTAATTATATAATTATAAATAAATAATATTATATAAATATATATATATATATATAAATTTTGAATAATCTTTAAGGAAACATACTATTAAAAATATAATTTTAGAAATAAAACACTAAAAAATATTTAAAACATTTTATAGTACATAAAAAAAAAAAAAACTACAACAACCTTTATTAATTTAGTTATCCAATTTTTGTGTTAAACAAAAATCAAAAACAATTTGTATATATAAAATTTGTCTATAGTAGTAAACAAAATGACTATTGAATGTAAATTTTAATTGTGTATGAGAGAATGTAAGTAAAAATATCGTTCAGCATTACTTCTTACTCATTCAATCACAGATTTTTGGAAGAATTGTTCAGATTCAGAATTTAAAAATTGTTAAACAAACAATCTGAATGACTTATTCATTTAAATTCAAACTTATTCAAATACATTCAGAAATAAACAAATAGTCCCATAATTACAGAGTATATATAGTAGTTCTTATATTTTTATGCTATTTTTAATTATTTTACCATATATGGCTCATCTGTTATATAGCATTGTGACAAAAAAAAAATATTCATTTTTAGCTCCTTTTTTTTTTCATTTTCATATTATGGATTATATATATCTGTTTTTAACAACCTGCTCAAGCAATCAGTGAAAATTACCATCACGGTCAAATTATAATTATCAGATTATAATTACCATTACACCAAAAATGTCGTTGTCTATTTGAGCCTCAAATATTGTTGACTTAAATAAGTTATTTGTCCGAACAAGGTTCACAAATGTATTTAAAACTTTAAAATAAATACACTAAAATCTGCATATATATAAGTTGGTAGGCAAATAAACACTTAGTAGCTTTAATAATTTATTATACAATAATTACAAAATTCTCATCAATTAATTACGCATTAATCTTATACTCCCTTCGTTTCTTAATATAAGTTATTTTAGATAAATATTTTTGTTCTTAAATATAAGTCGTTTGAGAATTTCAAGTAAGCATTAATTGTTTAGTTTCCAATATTACCTCAAGTAATAAATATAACTTTGATTCTCTCACTATTTTTTGTCAAATAAATACTCCCTCGGTTCCGAAATAATTGACGTTATATGTCAATACACACCTATTAAGAAATTTAATTGCTCCAATTCATTTGTCTATTCATCCAATAAGAAGGAGAGAGAAAATTTCACGGATATATATAGAAAGATAAAGGAGTCCAATAGGAAAGAGAGAGAATTCTTAAGTCTTTAATTTTTCATAGGACTCCAATAAGAAGAAGAGAGAATTTTTAAGTCTTTAATTTTCTTTGGGACTCCAATAGGAAGGAGAGGGAGGATTACATGGAAATCCTATAACGTCAAATATTTAATTGGGGGGGGAGGGGGGGGAGGGTTCGCTTAACAATTTGCATGCGTTTCGAAGACACCTTTTTTTATTACAAAAACACTATAAACAGTTTACAGTATTTTTGTAATAAAAAATGTACTTTCTTTTACAATTTTTTGTTCAAATTTGCTCTATTTTTTTTTAATTTTTTTCTCATAATTGTGGTTTAAAAAAAAATTTAACACAAGATATCGGACGTTAGTCCTAAGATAAATGCACCTAACGCCCCCCAACCCCCAATATTTGGAAACAAAAAAATTGACGTATAACGTCAGTTAATAGGGAACCGAGGGAGTAACAATTCTTTTTTTTTTCAATACAAGGACAATATAAACAATTGATAGTATATTTAATATTTTATAAACATTTCCTTAATACTTGTGCACAACTCTAAAACGACCTGTATTACGGAACAGATAGAGTATATTGTAACATGATTCTAATTATGTAGTCCTTCCGTCCCTAATTATTTGACGTTCTCTCTCCTTCATAATATATAGAAGAATTTGGTTGAGATAAGAACAGAGAAAGAGTTAAAAGTATCAAAAAAATAGGCAGAGTAATGAGGGGTAATTTTGAAAAAATTGTCATTAATTCTCCTAGATTTGAATAAATATCAAATAATTAAGAACAAATAAAAAATTCTAAAATGTAAGACCCCGAATTTTTTTTTAATAAAATAGAATTTCCTCTATTTATTATTTTGAAATAGTAAGGGTTAATTTGATTAATGTGGTTAGTTATGGGTAAAATGCGCAAATATTTCGAATAAGCAAGTGGTTATAAAATATTCATTATTGTCAGAGAATATTCGTTTGGTCGTGGAATATTCAGATCTTTGTCTGGGAATATTAAATGCGACGGCATTGATCTCTTTTTGTGGGCCCCATAACCGGAAAGCGATTGGATGAAAAAAACGACAAATATAAGTTGTTTATAAATAAATTGGCAGTAGTTATTACAGATTATATTGTTGGAATACCCGGTGGTTAAAACACACTAATACGCGTTGTTGAGAACAATGGCAAGACACCAGACGCACCAATTATTGATTCTTACGTAGAAAAAGCACTACTCAATAATTGTTACGGTAATTCTTATTCAAGATTTTATTTTATTGATTCAATAATCTTTGCGATTGATATTTTTACCGCTTTTCAATAAATTGTCATTACACAAGATTTTCCATCATCGAAGCAATAATTCATATTATCCGAATAATATTATTAGATAACATTATTGACAATGTACAGAAAGTTCATCTAAGGAGATGTTTGGTCACCTAATCAGGCGCCAAGAAGGAGAAATTCTTATTGGAAAGCCCTCTTCCCGGAACGGCTTTGGTTGCAAGATCTTGTGATTCTGTAATATTATTATTGATTTATATGATGGGGAAAATATTGATTTTATGTGGATATAGATGGAGAAAATTTTAAAATGACAATTGTTGAAAATTAATATTTTATCATTTTCTGATAAAATAATTCATTTAAATATATTATTTTAATAATATATTAACGGTGATATTTTTATAATGAATGTGGGATATATGAGTATATAAGGAGGAAGAGTATTTTTGTAGCATTAAATGTTTAACACATATTTTGTGTGTTGGTGGACACAATTATTGACCGAAATTTGATTATAGCCTGTAAAATCGCCCGTTTGTAGATTTCGGTCAATTTTTGTTTAGAATTTGCAAAAACTTTCTTCTGCAAAGTTGTAGATAATTGAATTTTCTATAAAAATTCGCGAGATTCGAATTTTCTGACAAAAGGGCTATTTATTATGAATTATTGAAGTTTCGGAGTTCCAAAATAATTGATTTTTGGGAGTTTTAATTAATTATTTTGAGAAAAACATTTTTGGTGAGTTTGTGAACCTCATTTAACATGTGCTATTGCTGAAATTAGATTTCAAAGGTGGGCTAAGGAATTTTGTTTATAAATAATATTATTATATTCAATTTTCTACTTTGGTGTTCTAAGCATTTTCTTATAAATAGGGAGCTTAGGTTAGAATTGAAAATTACACCATAAACTAAAGTTTTCTCTCTATTTCTCTCTCGATATTTTGAGCGTATTCTTGTGAGTATTTTGAGTATACTTTGAGTATAGCTATACTAATTGCAAGTTCAAGTCATAGTCTATATCGGTGTTTCAACTAGAAGATTGTCTTTTCGAGGTAAGGGATGTTATTTTCTTCTCAATTGATATTATTTCTTCAATATCATTATCTTTGAAATATTGGTTGGAACTTTTTATCAAATTTGGAACTTTTTCATGTATGGGGTTACTTATTCATGAGATTTACTATTCACGAGTTACTATTCAAAGTACTATTCATGAAGCGTGAAGATGTTTTTTGGAAAATTTCTATCTTTTGGTGTCTGAGTTACTATCCACGATACAAAGACTATTCATAGAAAAATGAAATTTCTTCTTTTGTTCAAAATATCTATTCTCGGATACTAGCTTTGATTGTATCCATGTTTTGATCATTCTTGAATTTTACACCACTATGATTATTTTTGAGGTATTTTGAACATGGATAAAAACAAAAGTACTAATCCTTAATCCTTAATCCTTGTCTTTTGTTTCCTTTGGATTCGTTTTTTAAAAATTTTTCATCATCCTCTATCTTAAATGATGATATTATTGAATATCTTTGGCCCGTAGTAAAAAGATGAATGATTTTCGAAGAATATCTTTGGCCCGTAGTGCGAAGATGAGCAGTGTTTAGATGAACATGACTAACTGATGAATATCTTTGCTTTTGTAGTGCAAAGATGAATATTTGATTCCGGATATATATTGATTGATGTTACTGGGGATAAAATATCGACGATGAACTTTTAAATTCATACATAGAAGATAGTAGTTTGCATTCTCTACTTAACTCTTCTAATGAATTATTATTTCATTGCGAATATTGATTTAAAATTTGTTGTCTATTGTATTCTATTAGATTTTTCTCGTTGAAGACTAACGATAATTTGTTGTATATTATCTTAGTCATAATATTCTTTATCGGGCTAATTGAGCTCACCCTTTTCCTTGTTGTTCCATTTTTCTTCTCGGGAGGCGAGAATGTAGCGTAGAAGTACTTAGTCGGGGAGTATGGAATGAAGGTTCTAGAGAGAGTTGTTTAGTAGTCCTCACCATTTTTGTAAAATAATGTATCAATAATTATGATGAGGATTTATTTGCGTGTGGATATTGTCTAGATGGCAATATCTGTATTTAAACTCACAGTTTATATGTTGTAATAATAAAGTTGTAGTTATTTCTGTACCATGTATTTGGCGACTCAGAATGGGTTGGATGGAATGGACCTATTTTGGGGGCGTCACATAAAACGTCAAATAATTAGAGACAGGTGGAGTATATAAACTGAAGTACATTAGATTACATGCCCTAAAAAGATGACCTCATTTTAAATAGGCAATATAAGTTTTAATTAATACTCCATTCGTTCCTTAATATATGTCGTTTTAGAGTTGTGCACAAGTATTAATGAAATAATTATAAAACATTAAATATACTATTAATTGTCTATATTACCCTTGTATTTGAAAAAGAGAGTGTTATTTATTCGGCAAAAAATAATGAGAACCAAAGTTATATTTATTACTTGGGGTAATATTGAAAACTAAGCAATTAATGCTTACTTGAAATTCTCAAACGACTTATATTTAGAAACAAAAATATTTCTCTAAAACGACTTATATTAAGGAACAAAGCAAGTATATTTTTTCTAGAAAAATACTATTTTATAACATTTTGGGTCCCACAGCATGAAATTATTTATTTTTCTATATCACCTCTACATTCTCTCATTGTCCCAAGAAATGATCTCCTTTATATTAATAGTTTTCAACTTCCCATAAAGGGATAGTGATAGAATTTCAAATAAATTTTAATTGTTAAATGATAGTATTAAATGATTTTCTTAATCCATATGCAAAAATCTTAAACGATAATTTTTTAAGAATGGAGGTAGTAATGGTCATTGTCATTCTTATTGGAACTCTCATTTTCATCACCAATAAAAGCCAAATTGTGATGATACCACTAATAATTGAGCACTAAAAAAGTACTACATAAAAAGGTTATCAAATCGATATTTTCATATAAAAAGTAGTACATAAAAAGGTTAAGTAAATCAATATTTTTTAATATTTTTTTAAAAAGTATCGTTATAAATGTATAACGAGGGTGAAAACTATCGCTATAAGATATATAACGACGATTTTGTTATGAAAATATTATTTTTTGTTATGAATTTATCAGTTTTCTAATAAAAAATAAAGATCAAATTTATTTAGGCCTATTTTAATGGATAATTTCATATGGGCTCAAAACTGTAAGACCCCAACTTTTATGAATAAAAATGAATTTTCTATAAATATCATTTTTGAATATTACGAAATAAATTTGATATAATGTTATAATTGTGGATAATATTTATAAATTTTACAAAGTACGCAAGTTGTTATATAATATTCGATTGGTCAGGGAATATTCGTATGACAGCACAATCATTGGTGGACCCCACAACAGAATTATTGTCGGATTAAAAAAATGACAAAAATATTTTTATGAAAATAACGGCAGAAGTTTTACCGTTGATACTGTTGAACTACTCGGTAGTAAAAGTACAAGAATGTCTGGCGTGGTTGTATAGTAGCACCGGTATTAATTATTAATGCTTATGTGAGAGTCATCGGTTTGATTCAATTATTGTCGATATTTTATATGTTATTAAATCAATAATTGAGATGACGAAGTTGTTAATATTATTATTTGCATTATTAACGATGTCTAGAAGTTACGCCAAGGAGAGGTTTGGTCACCTAATTGCGCGCTACTAATAGGAGAAATCCTTATTGGAAAGCCCTCCTTTCCCGGGAACGATCGGTCGATTAATAGTGTGAATAATAATAATGATGATGACGTTTTGTTTTATTCATTATTATTAACGTAATAAAACAAAAAACTTTTTATATAAAATGTAATACTTTTATAAAGTTATTCGTTTTATTAAAGCTAATAGTAAAAATTTTTTTATATAAAATGTAATACTTTTATAAAGTTATCTGTTTTATTAGACAATAATTAGAATATATTATATTTTATTATGCATAGTGTTTGCATAGTGCTTGTGTAAGACCCCAACTTATTATTAATGAAATTTAATTTTCTATTTTGAAATAGTAAGGGTTGATTTGATTAATGTGAATAGTTATGGGTAAAATACACAAATATTTCAAAATAAGCAAGTGGTTATAAAATATTCATTGTTGTCGAGGGGAATATTCGTTGGGTCGTGGAATATTCTTCATTTGCTTGAGAATATTAAATGCGACATTTATGATCTTTAATGGGCCCCATAACGGAAAAGCGATTGGATGAAGAAAACGACAAATATAAGTTGTTTAAAAAATAACAGTAGTAGTTATCAGATTAATCTTGTTAAAATACCAAATTGGTTAAAATACAAGGTAGCACACCAGTATTGCACCAATTATTGATTCTTACGAAGAAGACACTACTAAATAATGGTTACTGATAATTATCGCTCAATTATTTTATTGATTTAATAATTGTTGCGTTGATATTTTATATTCGTTGTTGTTTCAATAATTGTCATTACACAAGATTTTTCATTATCAAGTAATAATTCATATTATCTCGAATAATATTATTAGATAAAATTATTGGCAATGTCTAGAAAGTTACGTCTAAGAAGAGGTTTGGTCACCTAATTGCGGCAAGAAGAGAAATTCTTATTGGAAAGCCCCCCTTTCCTGAACCGCACGGTTGTCAATATTGTGATTCGTAATATTATTTGTGAATAATTAATTATTGATTCATATGATGAGAAAAATATTGATTTTATGTGGATATAGATGGAGAAAAATTTTAATGTGACAATTGTTGAAAATTGAAATTTTATCTTTTCTCGATAAAATAATTCATTTAAATATATTATTATATTTTAATAATATAATAATGGTGATATTTTTACAACGAATGTGGGATATATGAAAGTATATACGAGGTGGAAGAGTATTTTTGTTGTAATAAATGTTTAAAACATGTTAAACATGCTCGGTGGACCCCATTTATCGACCGAAATTTGATTATAACTTTGTAAAATCGCCTGCTTGTGGATTTTGGTCAATTTCATTTGGAATTCGGAAAAACTTTCTTACGCAAAGTTGTAGAGAATTGAATTTCCTATAAAAAGACGCAAGTTTCGAATTTTCTGACAAAAGGGCTATTTATTGTGAATTATTGAAGTTTTGAAGCTCCGAAATAATTGATTTTTGGAAGTATAAAATATTTAAAATGACAAAAACGTTTTTTGTCATTATTGTGGGTCTTGCATGTGTTAGAATTGGCTGAATTCAGATCTCTAAATGTGGGCGTAGGAATAAAAATTAATAAATTAATATTTTAATAAATTTTCTGCTTTGGTGTTCTAAGCTTTTTCCTATAAATAGGGTGCTTAGGTTAGAATTGAAAATCACACCAGAAACTGAAGTTTTCTCTCTCTATATTATCGAGCGTATTCTTGTGAGTATTTTGAGTATATTTTGAGTATTGCTATCTGATGCAAGTTCAAGTCATAGCCTTTATATTTGGTGTTTCAATTTAAGATCTTGATCTTTCGAGGTAAGGGATATTATTATTTTTCAGTAATGATATTATTCTTCAATATCATTATCTGTCAAATATTGATCTGAAGTTTTATCAAATTTGGAATTTTGGTGTCTGAGATTACTATTCACGTATCTGTCTTATTCACGAATCAAGACTATTCATCGAAAAATGAAAATTTTCCTTTTCGCCTAAAAATATCTATTGTGGATACTAGCTTTGATTGTATCCATGTTTTGATCATTCTTGAGTTTTACACCACTATGATTATTTTTGAGGTATTTTTGGACATGGATAAAACAAAGTACGAATCCTTAATCCTTAATCCTTGTCATTTTGTTTTCACCGGATTCGTTTCTTTAAAAATATTTTTCATCATCCTCGGTCTTAAATGATGATATTATTGAATATCTTTGGCCCAGTAGTGCAAAAGATGAATGATTCTGAAAGAATATCTTTGGCCAGTAGTGCAAAGATGAACATGTGTTTAGATGAAACATGATTAATCGATGAATATCTTTGGCTCAGAAGTGCAAAGATGAATATTTGATTCGGATATATATTGATTGATGTTACAGGGATAAAAGATAGGCGATGAACTTTTAAATTCATACATAAAAGATAGTAGTTTGCATTCTCTACTTACCTCTTCTAATGAATTATTATTTCATTGCTAATATTGATTTAAAAACTTGTTGTCTATTGTATTCTATTAGATTTTTTCCTGTTGAAGACTAATGATAATTTGTTGTATATTATATTAGTCATAATATTCTTTTTGGGCTAGATTGAGCTCACCCTTTTCCTTTTTGTTCCATTTTTTTTTTCTTAGAGGCGAGAATATAAGCGATGCAGTCTGGGGTATGGAATGAAGGTTAGAGAGAGTTGTTTAGTAGTCCTCACCATTTTGTAAAATAATGTATCAATAAATGTGATGAGGATTTATTTGAGTATAGATATTGCCTCAGAAGATAATATTTGTATTCAAACTCACGGCCATTGTTGTAATAATAAAGTTGTAGTTGTTTTCGTACATGTATTGACAACTCAGAATGGGTGATGTATACCTATTTTGGGGCGCCACAACTTGTATAGTATTTGCATAGTAAAAATCTTTTTAAAAGTTATTCGCTTTATTAGATTATAAATAGAATATATTATATTTTATTTAAAAATTTTGCTTTAAATATGAACCGTCCTATTAAAGTAAATCAATCTGGACCGCATATATGGATCAAGTTCTTATTCATTCCATTCTTCTATAAATAGAAGCTTATTCCTTCATTATTTCTTACTTAATTCACTTTGAAACTCTAGAGAGAGAAACTATATAGAAAAAAGAAGAAAAGTATCTCGCTACTTCACTACTCAGATATCAAGTTTCTTTTACGGTAGTGGGTATTATTTCTTTTGTATTCATGAAGAGAACTTCTATTATTCCATCTTTATTATTACATTGGAATAACCTATATACGCCAAGTTACCCTATACTTGGTGAAATTCTTACGTATTCCATTCTTTATTATTCATTTGGAATATCATGTATCAGGCTTTTACGTGGGACTGGTTAAAATCTTTATTATTCTGTTGGAACATCCCTGTTGGTGTGAATTTCACCGACCTAGTTCCGTCATTTAGTATTCTCGTAGAATAACATGTCTATCTGCAAGTACCGCATACGTGGTGTTTTTCGTTGTATTCCATTCTTTATTATTTTTGTTGGAATATCCCACGTGGCGGTGCGTATTACCGACACGGTTAAGATTATTTATTATTCCATTATTTATTATTATCATTGGCCTCATAACATGATCCTTAGGCAACGGACCCGAGACGACTACCCCAGACATAAAGAAGAGGTATATGAGATAAAATCGAATATAGTCTTTTGATGGTCGATGTAGATCGAACTATTTAATGACATAAATACCCACATGAACCCTCCAGAAGAACATCTGCGACTTGCAGACGGCACCCAAAATTCCTCAATAGTGGGAGATAAGTCCAAAGTGGAATACCCCCGTGCATAAATGGCCACATGAGTTCGATTCTCGCCAAGCTTCTTTGCAAGCGGTTTTGTCGGACTCTTGATTCTCCATAACTATCGTCATCTTATTTCTTCATCCCTAAGGACACGACTTACATAAAGAAACCGTGTCTTCAAGCACTCCCAACTTCTCGCACCAAAATCGCTCCCATCTTGTCAACGAACTAGTTGCGGATACAAATAATATATCTCGGCAGGATCGGGCTTCACCAACAAAGGTACCAAATAAAGATAGGTTGTTTATTCCACGGAAGGCGTCTTTCATGCTTCAAGTCCACTTTGAACGCGTCTTAGCATTCTTCGCCCTTTCCACGTACTCAAAGATTGACAAACATCTTTTCTCGCCGATTTGGACATAAAACTTCTCAAAGTCTCTTCGAATAGTCTTGTCTTTTCCATTCGAACTTCGCACTTTAGGCGGGCATCTCGAAGACGAATATCCAAAAGCGGTGCAGCCTCGGTGGATTCTCGGGAGAGTGCGGCTTCGGGTCTCCGCTCGACCATAATCCACGAAGACCATATAGGCGGAATACCCTTCTTCTACCAAATCGGGAAAATGGTCATTGGGTCTTCATCTACTCTGCTTCGACCATAATCCCGTAGACCAATAGGGCGGAATACCCTTCTTGACCAATCAGAAAATGGTTTGTTGGGTCTTCATCTACTCGCTTGACCATAATCCCAAGACCATATAGGCGGAATACCCTTCTTCTACCAATCGGGAAAATGGTCATTGGGTCTTCATCTACTCGCTTCGACCATAATCCCAAGACTACCTCGAGACATGTCTTTAAAGTGTAGACTTCTTTCTAACTTGATCGGTCTGTCAGTCTGACCACTTCGGTATAGGATTCTAAGCAGTATGCCTTCTATCCTTTTCCGACCATGGTCAGGTCTTCTCTCGGCAGCAAAAATCAATCTTCTTCTAGCATCACCTTGGGCTCTCGAACGAGAACCCTCAGAAACTTGCTTGGAAGCAGTACCAGCATGAGCACTCTTTGAAGGACCCAATCAATCCTTGACAGATACTCATTGTGTAGACGAAGTCATAGCCATCAGCTATCCTTTAGAAATAACTGTTCTACTCTTCTTCACCATGGATTCCGACGTAGAGCAGCTACAATTTGTGATTGAAAACTTCAAGAACACTAGAACACAGCCCTCCTTCTAGCGCCAATGTTAACTCCAGGATCTTTCTCCACGTCCCAATCACCAAGACGCGTCCGATATCCTGCACAGTTCAACAAGTCAACACCAAAAGCTTGACGGCTTGACCGTCGGGGGATAGCTCCGGCGTGAGAGTCAGTATCGGCGATCACAAGGTTAACAATGGAGGGAAAATAATATCTAATGCCTGAGAGAGAATAATCATATGATTGTGTGTAATGTTTTGTTACTTACCTCTTTTGTGTTCTTAGCCCCATACGCACTCCAATCCCGGTTTACCGTGCCACCCATCACCTCCTGACACCTTTTCCCCACTCCCGGTCACTTCAGCCGAAAGTATGTAGCCTACTTCCTCACCTGCTACCACTCTTTTGCCACATCACCGCCATCATCCGAGTCCCATCCTCATTAATGCCATGCGAATGGTGGCGTATATAGTAGTCAACTATCATTTGGCATAATGATTACCGGTCAAAGTTGGGTTAAGTGGCAATTTGTATAATGGGCCAATTCAATGACTAAGCCCAAATAACGAAAATGACCCAAACGACCGGATCCAACCGAAAGGACCCAACGAAATAATCAAGTAATTGGGCTCAAATCATTCGGATCAATTAGGACAAGAGTAACATGATCCAAGGGAGGAGCCCATTAAGTCTGGCCCAATAAGGAAAAGGATTATGGCCCAACATTGCCCCCTAGTCTTTTATTAAACAGGATGTTTAATGAAAGACTATAAACAGTATAGGCCTATGATATAACGAATTATGATAAGTCACAAGAGGTCCAAAGTGAAACTCACCAAAGCCCAACAAAATCGGTCCAAATTGATATCAGAAATAGAAATGGGAAGCCCAATAGACGCAAGCCCACTCAGGTGAAGATATTTAGACCCAAAAACGGACGAAACCTCTTCCCATTCATCATCATTGTAGTGAATTAAATGTACAACCCTCGATTACCGTGTAACCGTCAATATAAAAGGTAAACTTTACCAATTTTGACAGTTTTACCTGCCAATTTGAATTTCAAACTTTCAAACTTTCTTTCTATCTCTCGAACCCTCTTTGTATTCTCTGCAAATCGTTAACATTGGCTTCTAAAGATTCTGAGCAAGGTCGTCCCCTACTAGTGACACCAATCTGCTCCGTTCCTCCAAGCCCAAACTCTACCCAAAATGCTTCAAGTTTCGATCGATCAACAAGAACTACTAAAAAGAAACCATTAATGAAATCTTCTCCCGATCCTTCCGCATTCTACAGAATAAAAAATAAGTACCTCCATGCCAACACTCCCTCGAAAGTTAAAGAGGTTGACTTGGAGAGGCTTCAACTTCGTTGCCACATTAGGATACCCATTTGGTGAGAGCTCCCAGTCCGGAGAGCGGATGTACCAACGCTCAAGGATGGATGGTCATTACGACGACCATCCCGAGAAAGGGATCCGATTCTCCTTCACGCTTTCGTAGTAACTTTATTAGGGTTCCCGGTATTGGGTTCGCCCAATTAATTTCGAACTCTTATATTCATATTTTAGAATTCGTAGCTTTATGCCACGAACTTGGTGTCGAACTCTGCGCTTCGACTTTTTCTTTTTTTGTATACAAGGTTGGCTACCCCAGAGAAAGGATTTAAGATTATAAGCAAGCATTCTTCAAAAAGCAGGAGAGAGGTTCGAGAGACGCTCGTTAGTGAATACTCCTTTCAAGCAACAAAGGATGATATGAAAGATGGTTTTCGTCGTCAAAAGGACCGAAATTATCTCTTTACCTGGGATCGGGCCATCGATGAGAAGATTTCTACGGACTTGAGACGTCTCTCAAGAACGAGGCCGAGATGATAGAGCTTTTGGATAATTTCGAGGAAGGAATGGAACTATAGACTTCTTTCCAATCAAGCGTGGTTCAGACGACACAAACGTAAGTACAAATTCATTTTATGAATATTTGAAAATTTTGTGATATAGATTTCGATGTAGAATCTGTTAATCTTACGTAGTAACTTTGATCAAACCGTCGCCGGAGATGAAAGACTTAGAGGATTTGTTAGCTGGAAAATCGGTAGAAGCCACCGTCGATTCTTCACAACATGAAGACCCATCCGAAGACAATGCAGTCGGACAATCTGCAGATGTCAATGCTGAACCTTCACAACCGGAAGCCTCCTCCAAATTCAACCCACCTACTGAAGCACCAACTGATGAACCTCCAACCCATGCACCCATAGATGACGAGCCTCTTCTCTCGGAAAGAGTCCTCCAAATTCGACGAAAGAAAAGAGCCATCTGAAGGCCTCGACTAATTTCCATCCCGTCAGATTCTGAAGCTCTTTCAGAATCTGAACCAACTGTTGATCCAACACAACCAACTGCCGACCCAATATTAGTTCGAACAAGTTTATTAGATCTACCCGTAAATGATCGTAGGCGACTTCTTCGAATCAAAAAGTTGAGAACCAAAGTCATTCCCTTAACTCCTGATGAGCTTAGAATAACTTCTTCAACTGTTCATCCTCCAACAAACCCTGTGGAGATTTTAACTGCAAATGAAGAATAAAGAACTGAACCTGCTGCAGTTCCATCTCGAAAGAGAAAACAACCATCCGACAGGCACCCCAGTTCAACGCCTGTAATTCTACCAGTTCGAGATCCTACTCCAGCTCAATCTTCTTCCCCCGAAAATATCTATATGGATCCTTCTCCCATTCATGACCAACCGATGCCTTCCCCCCCAAGGCCCTCATCACAGAAATTCCATGATGAGGCCACTGGGGCGCCGACTTTGTGGCCTCGGTACAATGTTAACTTTCCCTTCCAGCTCTTTGATGCCTTCGTTCGGGAAAATGATGATCACCGATTTGATAATCATACGAACGGGAATTTTCTTGATGAAGGCATGAGTTATCTGACAAAGGTAAGTGAGGGTTTTATCAGTTAAACATTTCTTTACTTGCCTAAATATTTGAAATTGACCGGATACTGTCGAATATGTGCAGGCAAACGATGTCTTCGGGCGTTTACGTCCCAGGCATATAAACGTCGAGTCCAATGAGGAGACTCTGAGGAGGGAGAACAATATGTTAAAGGCTACATTGGCTCGAGAGAGAGAGGAACGTGAATCTGTTCTTCATGCCAATAAAAGTCTTCAGAGGGAATTGGCCCAAATCAAGGAGGATATGAAGGAAACTTATGACGTGCTGAGCTCGGTCAGAGAAGAACTGAAGACAACAAAAGCTAGTGAACAAAAATTAGCTACCATGAATGTCCGTTTTGTTGCAGAGACCGAAGCTTTGAAGACTACCAAAGAGGGGCTTGCTGTAGCTAATCAAAACTTATCAACACAACTCAGCGAAGTTCAGACGAAGGATCGGTCTGATAGGAAAGTCCATAAGGCCAAGTGTCGTAAGCTTCGTGGCAAGATAAAGGTACTTCAAGAATGGGACCCTCCCCTGACCGAAGAATTGGTCAAGCAGATACAAGCGGATTATCGTACATCTGACGAGCTTGGCGCAGAAATTTTGAAAGTATATTATGAAGGGTACGAAGATTGCCGAAGTCGGGGCAAGGAAAAGCTAGTGGCGACTAATGGATCCGATCCTTGCTAGACTCTAGGAGATGAAGCTACTGTCTGAAGATAATTTTACTTTCTTTAATTTATAGGACTTGTGTAAAAAGTTCCTGATTTTGTAATCATATTAAATATTAATGAAATGTGGTTTCATTCCTTATGACTTCGGTGCATTTACTTTCTGCCAATACTTCAATATTAATTCAACTGGAAAAATGCACAAACTCTTTCATGGACTCAACTCGAACTGTTAATTAACAACTAAGCATGTCATATATAAGGATAAGATGAAGTTAGGGAATGAGGCATTCAACTCAACATTAGGTAATAAAGTAATAAAGTAAAGGGATACTTATTAGTTATCAAGTGTGAGACAGATCGCTTCATCGGGAATTTGTTTACCCCAAAAGGCCTAATAAAGCTAAAAGATGACATTCGCCTTACCACGAAGGGGCTCGACGAAGTCTAAAGAACGACAGTTGTTCTACCACGAAGGGCGACAAGGTCTCAAGGACAACGTCGCTTACTACCGAAGGGCTCGACAAGGTCTAAGTGTCGACAATTGCCTACCACGCAGGGCTCGACAACATCTTAAGGATGACACTTCGCTTACCACGAAGGGCTCGACAAGGTCTAAGTGTCGACAATCGCTTACCACGCAGGACGACAACGTCTTAAGGATAACACTCGCTTACCACGAAGGGCTCGACAAGGTCTAAGTGTCGACAATCGCTTACCACGCAGGGCTTCGACAACGTCTTAAGGATGACACTTGCCTACCACGAAGGGGCCGACAAGGTCTAAGTGTCGACAATTGCTCGCCACGCAGGCTCTCGACAACGTCTTAAGGATGACACTTGCCTACCACGAAGGGCGACAAGGTCTAAAGGACCACCGCCAATAAGGCTACCATCGAATGGTCTGCAAGTCCACCGAACCTCCTAACGCCACGACGACGTTTTACCACGAAGGGCCCGACAAGGTCATAAGGACCACCGCCAGAAAAGGCTACCATCGAATGGCCGCCGAGTCCACCCAAACCTCCTAACACCGAAGGTGGCATTTGCCGTGCATGTCGGACTATGGATGAGCCATCAAGTCCTTCATGAATGCTTCAAACTTCGATTCCATGAGTGGCGGCTCATAACATGATCCCTAGGCAACGAACCCAAAGACGACTACCCCCTGCATGCAAAGAAGAGGTATATGTGATAAAATCGAATATAGTCTTTTGATGGCTGATGTAGGATCGAACTATTTAGCTGACACAAATACCCACATGAACCCTCTGAAGAACATCTGCAGCTTCAGACGGCACCCAAAATTCCTCAATAGTGGGAGATAAGTCCAAAGTGGAATACACCATACGTAAACAACGCCCATGAGTTCGATTTACGCCAAGAAACTGAAGCGGTTTTGTCGGACTCTTCAGATTCTCCATAACTATCGTCATCTTATTTCTTCATCCCTAAGGACACGACTTACATAGCAAACCGGTGTCAAGCATTACTCCCAACTTCTCGCACCAAAATCGCTCCCATCGTCAATCGAACTAGTTGCCAGATACAAATAATATATCTCGGCAGGATCGGGCTTCACCAACAAAGGTACCAAATAAAGATAGGTTGTTTATTCCCTGGAAGGCGTCTTCATAGCCCGAAGTCCACTGGAACGTCTTAGCATCCTTCGGCCCTTTCCATGTACCAAAGATTGCAAACATCTTTCTGCCGATTTGGACTTAAACCTTCTCGAAGTCTCTTCTGAATAGTCTTGTCTTTTCCATTCGAACCTGCAGCTTTAGACGGGCATCTCCGAAGACGAGTATCCAAAGAGCGGTGTGCCCTCAGTGGATTCTCAGGAGTGCGGCTTCTGGGTCTGCCTCGACCATAATCCTGAAGACCAATAGGACTTCTTCGGCCAATCAGGAAAATGGCTGTTGGGTCTTCATCTACTTTGCTTCGACCATAATCCCATAGACCAATAAGGCGGAATACCCTTCTTCTACCAATCAGAAAATGGTACATTGTTGGTCTTCATCTACTCGCTTCGACCATAATCTCAAGACCAATAGGCGGAATACCCTTCTTGACCAATCGGGAAAATGGTCGTTGGGTCTTCATCTACTCGCTTCGACCATAATCCCAAGACGGCCTCGAGACATGTCTTTAAAGTGTAGACTTCTTTTCTAACTTGATCGGTTCGTCACCGACCACTTCGGAGATAGGATTCTAAGCAAGATGCCTTCTATCCTTTTCCCACCATGGTCGGTCTTCTCTAAAAGCAAAAATCAATCTTCTTCTAAGATCACCTTGGGCTCTCGAACGAGAACCCTCGAGAAACTTGCTTGAAGAAGTAAAGCATGAGCACTCTTTGAAGGACCCAATCAATCCTTGATAGATACTCATTGTGTAGACGAAGTCATAGCCATCAGCTATCCTTTAGAAATAACTGTTCTACTCTTCTTCACCATGGATTCCGACGTAGAGTAGCTACAATTTGTGATTGAAAACTTTAAGAACACTAGAACACAGCCCTCCTTTTAGCGCCAATGTTAACTCCAGGATCTTTCTCCACGTCCCAATCACCAAGACGCGTCCGATATCCTGCACAGTTCAACAAGTCAACACCAAAAGCTTCGATTTTGGCCGACTGCGTCGGGGATAACTTCCCGGCGTGAGAGTCAAGATTTCGGCGATCACAAGGTTAACAATGGAGGGAAAATAATATCTAATGCCTGAGAGAGAATAATCATATGATTGTGTGTAATGTTTTGTTACTTACCTCTTTTGTGTTCTTAGCCCCATACGCACTCCAATCCCGGTTTACCGAGCCACCCATCACCTCCTGACACCTTTTCCCCACTCCCGGTCACTTCAAGCCGAAAGTATGTAGCCTACTTCCTCACCTGCTACCACTCTTTTGCCACCGCCGTTATCTTGAGTCCCATCCTCATTAATGCCATGCAGAAAGGTGGCAGACATAGTAGTCAACTATCATTTGGCATAATGATTACCGGTCAAAGTTGGGTTAAGTGGCAATTTGTATAATGGGCCAATTCAATGACTAAGCCCAAATAACGAAAATGACCCAAACGACCGGATCCAACCGAAAGGACCCAACGAAATAATCAAGTAATTGGGCCCAAATCATTCGGATCAATTAGGACAAGAGTAACATGATCCAAGGGAGGAGCCCATTAAGTCTGGCCCAATAAGGAAAAGGATTATGGCCCAACATTGCCCCCTAGTCTTTTATTAAACAGGATGTTTAATGAAAGACTATAAACAGTATAGGCCCATGATATAACGAATTATGATAAGTCACAAGAATTCCAAAGTGAAACTCACCAAAGCCCAACAAAATCGGTCCAAATTGATATCAGAAATAGAAATGGGAAGCCCAATAGACGCAAGCCCACTCTGGTGAAGATATTTAGACCCAAAAACGGATGAAACCTCTTCCCATTCATCATCATTGTAGTGAATTAAATGTACAGCCCTCGATTACCGTGTAACCGTCAATATAAAAGGTAAACTTTACCAATTTTGACAGTTTTACCTGCCAATTTGAATTTCAAACTTTCAAACTTTCTTTCTATCTCTCGAACCCTTTTTGTATTCTCTGCAAATCGTTAACAATGGCTTCTAAAGATTCTGAGCAAGGTCTTCCCCTGCTAGTGACACCAATCTGCTCCGTTCCTCCAAGCCCAAACTCTACCAAAAATGCTTTGTGTTACGATCGGATCATCATGAACTACTAAAAAGAAACCAATAATGAAATCTTCTCCCGATTCCTTCCGATTCTAGGAATAAAGAATAAGTACCTCCATGCCAACACTCCTCGAAAGTTAAAGAGGTTGACTTGGAGAGGCTTGAACTTCGTTGCCACATTAGGATACCCATTTGGTGAGAGCTCCTGTGTCCGGAGAAGCGGATGTACCAATGCCCCGAAGGATGGATGGTCACATTACGACGACCATCATCGGAGAAAGGATTCGATTCCCCTTCACGCTTTCGTAGTAACTTTATTAGGGTTCCTGGGTGTTGGGTTCGCCCAATTAATTTCGAACTCTTATATTCATATTTTAGCATTCGTAGCTTTATGCCACGAACTTGGTGTCGAACCTGCGCTCGACTTTTTCTTTACTGTATACAAGGTTGGCCAGTCCAGAGAGAAAGGATTTAAGATTATAAGCAAGCATTCTTCAAAAACAGGAGAGAGGTTCGAGAGACGCTCGTTAGTGAATACTCCTTCAAGCAACAAAGGATGACATGAAAGATGGTTTTTCGTCAAAGGACCCGAAATTATCTTTTTCTTGGATCGGGCCATCGATGAGAAGATTTCTACGGACGGAGACGTCTACGAAGAACGCGAGGCCGAGATGATAGAGCTTTTGGATAATTTCGAGGAAGGAATGGAACTATAGACTTCTTTCCAATCAAGCGTGGTCAGACGACCACAAACGTAAAGTACAAATTCATTTTATGAATATTTGAAAATTTTGTGATATAGATTCGATGTAGAACCGTTAATCTTCAGTAGTAACTTTGATTAAACCGTAAGCCGGAGATGAAAGACTTAGAGGATTTTGTAGGTGGATAACCGGTAGGTTACCGTCGATTCTTCACAACATGAAGACCCATCCAGAAGACAATGCGATCGGACAATCTGCAGATGTCAATGCTGAACCTTCACAACCGGAAGCCTCCTCCAAATTCAACCCACCTACTGAAGCACCAACTGATGAACCTCCAACCCATGCACCCATAGATGACGAACCTCTTCTCTCGGAAAGAGTCCTCCAAATTCGACGAAAGAAAAGAGCCATCTGAAGGCCTCGACTAATTTCCATCCCGTCAGACTCTGAAGCTCTTTCAGAATCTGAACCAACTGTTGATCCAACACCACCAACTGCCGACCCAATATTAGTTCGAACAAGTTTATTAGATCTACCCGTAAATGATCGTAAGCAACTTCTTCGAATCAAAAAGTTGAGAACCAAAGTCATTCCCTTAACTCCTGATGAGCTTAGAGTAACTTCTTCAATTGCTCATCCTCCAACAAACCCCGTGGAGATTTTAAGCGCAAATGAAGAAGAAAGAATCGAATCTCGCCATACCATCTCGAAGAGAAAACAACCATCCAAGCAGGCACCCAGTTCAACGCTCTGTAATTCTACCGATTAGAGATCCTACTCCGGCTCAATCTTCTTCCCCAAAAATATCTATATGGATCCTTCTCCCATTCATGACCAACCGATGCCTTTCCCCCAAGGCCCTCATCACGAAATTCCATGATGAGGCCACCGAAGCGCCTTTTGTGGCCTCCCAGATAACGTTAACTTTCCTTCCGGCTCTTTGATGCCTTCGTTCGGAAAATGATGATCACCGATTTGATAATCATCTGAGCGGAATTTTCTTGATGAAGGCATGAGTTATCCGCAAAGGTAAGTGAGGGTTTTATCGATTAAACATTTCTTTACTTGCCTAAATATTTGAAATTGAATGGGACATCGTCGAATATATGCAGTGCAAACGATGTCTTGAGCGTTACGCCCCGAGCATATAAACGCCGAGTCCAATGAGGAGACTCTGAGGAGGGAGAACAATATGTTAAAGGCTACATTTGTAAGACCCCGAAATTTTTTAAATAAAAAGGAATTTCCTTTATTTATTATTTTGAAATAGTAAGGGTTGATTTGATTAATGTGGATAGTTAAGGGTTAAATACGCAAATATTTCAAAATAAACAAGTGGTTATAAAATATTCATTTTTGTCGGGGAATATTCGTTTGGTCGTGGAATATTCAAATGCTTGAGGGAATATTAAATGCGATTTAGTATGACCATGTGTGGGCCCCATAACTAAAAGCGATTGGATGAAGAAAACGACAAATATAAGTTGGTTAAAAATAACGGCGTAGTTATTACCGATTAAAGTTAAGATCATTGGAATACCCGGTGGTTAAAATACGATGTCTGGCGTGGTCGCATAAAGAAGACACGGTATTATTGCATGATTGTTGAATTATTGATCCTTACGTAAGAAGGCACTACTCAATAATTTTCACAAAGAATTATTATTCAATATTTTATTTTATTGATTCAATAATTCTTTGCGTTGATATTTTATATTATTACTTTGTTCAATAATTGTCACTTTGCACATTATCTCCATTATCGGATCAATAATTCATATTATTTGAATAATATTATTAGATAGCATTATTGGCAATGTCTAGAAAGTTACATCGAGGAGAGGTTTGGTCACCTAATTGCGGCCAAGAGTAAGGAGAAATCCTTATCGGAAAGCCCCTCTTTCCGGAACTACTGGTTGTCATAATTGTGATTACGTAATATTATTTGTGAATAATTAATTATTGATTCATATGATAAAGAAATATTTATTTTATGTGGATATAAATGATGGATTTATTTATGTGGTTATAAATGAAGAAATTATTGTTGAGGTGTTTTATCGGTATTTTACCAGATTGGAGGTATTAAAAATTAAATCGGGGTTTTGAGATATATTCATGGGATTATAATTTTTAATCCGACCCATTTGATTGTGGTAATTTTGGATATGTTATACATATATAAGTTGAGTATATGTCTACAAATTTTGAACCGTTAAAAATGTACGAATGATTTGTTATGAATTTTAAGAGGTGTCTCGATTAGGAAATTAGGGTTATAATTGATTTTGGTGGAAAATTCTAGAATTGAGTGGGCCCCACTTGTGGTTGGTGAAGAAATGTGCTGAATTTTATTTCAAATGTGGTGGGTGGCAATAGTAGCGAGTAAAGCCATCGGAAGCAGTCAAGTCGCTTGCTACGGGCTAACATTTTCTATAAATAGAGGGCTAAGTTAGAATTGAAAATCACACCGTAAACAAGTTTTCTCTCTTTTCTCTCTATATTATTGAGCGTATTTTGTGAGTATTTAGATACTTTGAGAGTTCTTTATTCAAGATAAGTTTCATTCAAGATCACTCTAGACCTTTCCTTCCAAATCTTCGATTCTTTGAGGTAAGGGATATTATTTTTTTTCGTAATGATATTATTTCTTCAATATCATTATCTTTGAAATGTTGATCTGAAGTTTTTATCAAATTTGGAACTTTTTTCATGTCGAGTTATTATTCATGAGTTACTATTCACGAGTTACTATTCATGAGTTACTATTCACGAGTTCTTATTCACGAGTACTATTCATGAAGCGTGAAAATGTTTTTTTGTGGAATTTCTATCTTTTGGTGTCGAAGTTACTATTCACGTATACGAAGATTATTCACGATATCTGAGACTATTCACGATATCGGCACTATTCATCGAAAAATAAAATTTCTTCTTTTAAGTCAAAATATCTATTTTGGATACTAGCTTTGATTGTATCCATGTTTTGATCATTCTTGAATTTTACACCTTGTGATTATTTTTGGGGTATTGTTGGACATGGATAAAACAAAGTACTAATCCTTAATCCTTAATCCTTGTCATTTTGTTTCTTTGGATTCGTTCTTTAAAAATATTTTTCATCATCCTCGGTCTTAAATGATGATATTATTGAATATCTTTGGCTTTGTAGTGCAAAGATGAATGATTTCTGAAGAATATCTTTGGCACGTAGTGCAAAGATGAGCGGTGTTTAAATGAACATGACCGATCGATGAATATCTTTGGCCTTTAGTGCAAAGATGAGCAGTGTTGAGATGAACATGACCGATTGATGAATATCTTTGGCTCAGTAGTGCAAAGATGAATATTTGATTTGAGATGAATATTGATTGATGTTACTGAGGATAAAATATTGATGATGGATCGTTAAATTCATAGATTATAGTAGATTTCATTCTCTACGTAACTCTTCTATGAATTATTATTTCACCGCTTGAATATTGATCCGAAACTTGTTATCTATTGTATTCTATCGATTTTTCCTGTTGAAGACTAACGATAATTTGTTGTATATTATCTTAGTCGTAATATTCTTTCTTGAGCTAGTTGAGCTCACCCTTTTCTTTTTGTTCCATTCTTCTCGTGGAGGCGAGAATATAACGAAAGTGCGAAGTCTGGGGTATGGAATGAAGGTTTTAGAAAGGATTGTTTAGTAGTCCTCACCATTTTTGTAAAATAATGTATCAATAAATGTGATGAGGATTTATGTGAGTATAAATATTGTGCAGAAGATAATATTTGTATTTAAACTCACAGATTTCTTGTTGTAATAATAAAGTTGTAGTTGTTTTCGTACATGTATCGACAACTCGTGAATGGGTGATGTATACCTATTTTGGGGGCGTCACGGTTGGTATCGAGCTTAGGGATATGATCTCTGGCGGAGATGGGGAATAGAAACTAGGAGGAGAGACGAGTAAATCCTTCGCTAGTGTGTCCTACCTAAGCTTATTTGTTAGTTGGTCAAGATATAGGGATATTATGTGATATATTGATTTCTTAATTAACCCTTGTTTTATGACAAGATTTGAGAATGTCGTCGAGAATATTAACAAGTGGAGTAAATGAGACCGTGGAGATGCTGTCTTTACCAACGAGGAGAGCGTGCTGCAGCAGTGGCAATGTTCCTCTGTGAACAACACCATGGCGAGATGATGAGCGAGGGGATGTTTAGAAGCTTTTTTGCGATTCATGCAAATTGAGACGAGGAGACTCGTGTTCAAAATACGAGGAGGAAATGATAGCAATTCACGGGTTGTCACAAATGCAAGCAGATTCAAAGAGTTGGGACCACGAATTTAAGGGAAAGCCGGATCCGATCGCCGGCGGAAACATGGGTCAAACAAATTACCAAGATATTCGATGTCTTGGGATGCACGGAGGAACGAAGGTTCCATTCGCCACCTTTATGTTCCGTGGCGAAGGCAGATTCATCTGGTGGGAGTCGTGAAGCGTACCCATCCGACGCTTTCAAAGATGTCTTGGGAGACGTTTGAGAGACTATTTAATGACAAATACTTTCACGAAAGTGTTCGTGCTATATGAAGGAAGTGGAGTTCATCAGATTAGAGCAAAACAACATGGACGGTGTCTCGATGACGAGGCAAAGTTTGCAGAGTTATCCAGTGTTTGCACCTCATTTGGTGGAGAATGAGGAGCATTATGGCGCGGATGTTTCTTAGAGGTTTGAAACCCGGCATACGTCAATATCTCATTTCTCATAAACTTCTCTTTATTGAGATGTTGTAGCGAGGCTCAATTATTAGAAGCGAGATAACGAGTACGGTCATTTGAGGACCATAACGAGGACCATAACCGGAGATAGTAGATCAGCAAGAATAATGATAACTGCGGAGAAAGAAAGCAGACGGGATGAAATGGTAACCACTCTGGTGGTAATCATGGTCATGAAAAGCGAAGAAGCGAGTCGGGAGGAGATTTTAAAAAGAGGAGATTTAACAACGACTATGTGAAGAGGCAGCAGTCTTGCGACAAGAATCGGTTCTAAGGGAGAGAAACGACCACCCATTATATGCTACAAATGCGAAAAGAGGGACATATCGGTCAAAGCGCCCAACAAGATTCAAGGTATGCTATAGTTGTGGAAAGGAAGGACATATCGCTTCGAGATTATGCAGAATGAAACCTAGTTCAATGAGAACGGTGACTCAAAAAGATCGTCCCAGTAAAAGTCAAAGTCAACGATTCCGGAAGAAGCGTTTGTTGTGGATTGGTCATAATGCGAGGAACCCAAACGAGGTGATCACGGTAAGCTATTTATAAATTCTGCGAAGTTTATACCTTACTTGACACCCGGTCTTTACCCATTCATTTATCTCTCCGCATGTGCTCAGCGTTTAAACTTGACTCCGGAGAAATTAGACTTTGATCTATCGTGGAAACTCCGTTAGGAGAAACTTTCATCACATCCATTGTTTATAAATCTTGTTTGATTCAAGTTGGCACCATCACCTTACCCTGTTGACCTTATCTCTTTAAAGATACTTGCTTTTGATGTGATTTTAGGGATTGATTGGTTAACTACTCATCATGCCAAAATTGATTTGTTTTCGTAAGGTTGTTAGTTTTCATATTCCTAACCAACTGTTGTATTTAATTCAAGCAACTAAACCATTAAAATCAATCAACGTCATATCTAATCATAAAGCTATTCGTTTATTGAAAAAGCGGATGTCAAGCTTTCTTAGCCCATGTTATGGATTTGAATAAAGACATGTCAAATTTGAATAATATTCTGTTGTTATTGACTTTCTGACGTATTTCTGAAGAACTTCCGGTCTACCCCGTAAGCGTGAAGTTGAATTCTTTATTGATCTTGAACTGGTACAAAGCCCATTTCTAAAACCCCATATCGAATGGCTCTATTGAACTTCAGGAGTTAAAAGTCCAACTACGAGGAATTGTTGGACATCGGTTTCATTCGTCTAGTACATCTCCTTGGGGTGCTCCCTGTTTTATTTGTAAAAAGAAAGGCGGGAGTATGCGACTTTTGTATTGACTATCGGGAATTGAACCATGTCACCATCAAGAATAGGTATCCTCTACCTCGTATTGATGACTTGTTTGACCGGTTGCAAGGGCACAATTCTTTTCAAAATCGATCTTCGATTCGGATATCATCATTTGAAAATTAGAATCGAGGATATTCCAAAGGCGCCTTCGTAACTTCGGTATGGGCATTATGAATTCTTAGTCATGTCTTTTCGGACTAACTAATGCTCTGCGGCTTTCATGGATATGATGAACCAAGTATTCAAGGAATATTTGGATCGATTCGTTGTTGTCTTTATTGATGACATCCTTATATATTCCAAAAGCCGTGAAGATCATGAGCACCATTTGAAGAAATTTGGTACTCCAAAGGCTTCGTGAAAACCAACTATATGCCAAATTGAAGAAATGCGAGTTCGGCTTGAGGAAGTAGCCTTTCTTGGGCATGTGGTGTCAAAACATGGAGTATCTGTTGATCCGTGAAGATTGAAGCAATACAAAGTTGGGAGCAACCAAGTCGGTGGATCAAGTCACGTAGCTTTTTGGGCCATTTGGTTATTATCGGAGATTCGTGGAAGGGTTTTCTCGAATCGCTACTCCATTAACTTCAATTAACTTTCGGAAGGATACAAAATTCGTTTGGAATGAAGAACGCGAGAAGAGTTTCCAAGAGCTTAAGAGGAGACTTATTTAAGCACTGCTCTAACAATACCATCTGGTTCGGATGGATTTGTTATCTCTGGCGATGCTTGAGCGAAGGGTTAGGATGTGTTCTCATGCAACGTGGGAAAGTCATAGCCTATGCCTCATGACAACTTAAAGAGTATGAGAGGAATTATCCTACTCATGATCTAGAGTTAGCGGCCCGATCGTTTCATGTTAAAGATATGGAGGCACTATCTATATGGGGAGAAAGTGGAGATATATTCAGATCATAAAAGCCTTAAATATTTCTTCACTCAAAAGAACTCAACATCTTGGCAATGACGTTGGCTCGAGCTATTGAAAGACTACGACCACACTATTCAATACCATCTGGTAAAAGTTTAACGTGGTAGGCGGACGATTGAGTAGAAGATCATATGCGAGGAACGAGTGTGATGATGTCAAGTATACGACAGAGCTAACTTTAATAGAAAAAGTTAAGGTTGCTTTCAAGCCACCCAGGCAGGAGTCGATCACGTATGAAGAAGAAAGTACAAGAAGGAGCTATTCTTAAGCGAGAATTGATGAAGAAGGAATACTTCGAGTCCACTCTAGGCTTTGTGTTCCTAACGACTCTGATTTGAAGTACAAGATTATGATGGAGGCACACAATACACCATTTGCAATCCATCCTGGAAGTACTAAAATGTATCGTGATCTTCGACATACATTTTGGTGGAATAATATGAAGAGAGATTGCAAAGTTTATCTCGATGTGTTTAACTCGCTAACGTGTAAAGGCGGAGCATCTAGTACCTAAGGGTCCGTTGCAACCACTTGAGATTCCGGAATGGAAGTGGGAACACATTACCATGGATTTCGTTACGGGTCTTCCTACGGTTTCTCAAGGCATCAATGCTATTTGGGTTATTGTTGATAGATTAACCAAGTCGCTTTCATTTCTTGCCGACACGGAGACTTATTCCCTGAACGTCTTGCTAAGTATATGACGTAAATGAGATCGCGAGGTTGCATGGCATACTGTATCCATAGTTTGGATCGTGACCCAAGATTCACTTCAAGATTTTGGGTTAGCTTGCAAAAGCTATGGGCACGGATTTGCGATTTAGTTAAGCATACCATCCCCAAACCAGACGGACAATCGAGAGGACTATTCAAACTCTTGAAGATTTATTAAGACTCGTGTCCTAGACTTCATGGAAGGCGGTTGGGATAAGTATTTACCATTGGTGGAATTCTCTACAACAACAGTTATCGAGCAAGTATAGGTGTGGCTCCATTGAAGCATTATATGGACGAAAATGTCGTTCTCCAATATGTTGGGATGAGGTGGGTGAAGCAACATTGTTGGGACCCGAAAGTTAAGACGATATGACTCACCGAAAAGATCCAAATGATTCGACAACGATACAAACGGCACAAGATCGACAAAAGAGTTATGCGGATCTTCATCGAAAGGACGTGGAATTTAATGTAGGGGATCATGTATTGTTACGAGTTGCTCCATGGAAGGGAGTTACAAGATTTGGGAAGAGAGGAAAGCTCAATCCACGATTTATTGGTCCATTTCAAATTCTTGACCGAGTAGGAAATGTAGCCTATAGACTTGCGTTACCTCCGAGTATGTCTCGTGTTCATAATGTGTTTCACATATCGTACTTTCGTAAATATGTGAAAGACCCGAACCACGTTATTGAGTTAGAACCGGACGAGATAATAGAAGACTTAACGTATGAGGAGGTACTGTCAAGATCTTGGATAGGAAGGAGCATGTCCCTACGCAAGAAAGGTCATACCACAAGTTAAAGTTTTTGTGAGAGAATCATGCTATAGAGGAAATGACACTGGAATTGGAAGCGAAATGAAAGCGAGGTATCCTCACCTTTTGAAACACAGTACGTACGTCGATTTCGAGGACGAAATTTCATAAGAAAGGGAGGTTGTAAGACCCGAAATTTTTAAATAAAAGGAATTTCCTTTATTTATTATTTTGAAATAGTAAGGGTTGATTTGATTAATGTGGATAGTTAAGGGTTAAATCATAAATATTTCAAAATAAACAAGTGGTTATAAAATATTCATTTTTGTCGGGGAATATTCGTTTGGTCGTGGAATATTCGATCTTTGTCGGGGAATATTTAAATGACCACAGTGAGCCATGTGTGGGCCCCATAACGAAAGCGATTGGATGAAGAAAGCGACAAATATAAGTTGGTTAAAAATAACGGCGTAGTTATTACCGTTAAGATCAGGCGTTGGAATACGGTGGTTAAAATACGAATGTCTGGCGTGGTTAAAGAAGTTAGCACGCGGTATTACCGAGATTGTTGAATTATTGATCCTTACGTAAGAAGGCACTACTCAATAATTTTCACGAAGAATTCTTGTTCAATATTTTATTTTATTGATTCAATAATTCTTTGCGTTGATATTTTATATTATTCTTGTTCAATAATTGTCACCGCACATTATCTCCATTATCGGATCAATAATTCATATTATTTGAATAATATTATTAGATAGCATTATTGGCAATGTCTAGAAAGTTACATCGAGGAGAGGTTTGGTCACCTAATTGCGCCAAGAAGGAGAAATCCTTATCGGAAAGCCCCCCCTTCCAGGAACTACTTTGGTCATCATAATTGTGATTACGTAATATTATTTGTGAATAATTAATTATTGATTCATATGATAAAGAAATATTTATTTTATGTGGATATAAATGATGGATTTATTTATGTGGTTATAAATGAAGAAATTATTGTTGAGGTGTTTTATCGGTATTTTACCAGTTGGAGGTATTAAAAATTAAATCGGGGTTTTGAGATATATCATGGGATTATAATTTTTAATCCAACTGATTTGGATTGTGGTAATTTTTGGATATGTTATACATATATAAGTTGAGTATATGTCTACAAATTTTGAACCGTTAAAATGTACGAATGATTTGTTATGAATTTTAAGAGGTGTCCGATTAGGAGAAATTAGGGTTATAATTGATTTTGGTGGAAAATTCTAGAATTGAGTGGGCCCCACTTGTGGTTGGTGAAGAAATGTGCTGAATTTTATTTCAAATGTGGTGGGTGGCAATAGTAGCAGGTAAAAAAGCCATCGGTGTAGCAGTCAAGTGCGCCTTGGGCTAACATTTTCCTATAAATAGAAGGCTAAGTTAGAATTGAAAATGTAGAAACAAAGTTTTCTCTCTTCTCTCTCTATATTATTGAGCGTATTTTGTGAGTATTTAGATACTTTGAGAGTTCTTTGTTGAAAGACAAGTTTCATTCAAACATCACTTCCGACCTTTCCTTAGAAATCTTGATTCTTTGAGGTAAGGGATATTATTTTTTTCAGTAATGATATTATTTCTTCAATATCATTATCTTTGAAATGTTGATCTGAAGTTTTTATCAAATTTGGAACTTTTTCATGTCGGGGTTACTTATTCATGAGTTCTTATTCACGAGTTACTATTCATGAGTTCTTATTCACGAGTTCTTATTCACGAGTACTATTCATGAAGCGTGAAAATGTTTTTTTGTGGAATTTCTATCTTTTGGTGTCGAAGTTACTATTCACGTATCTACGGACTATTCACGATATCTGGCACTATTCACGATATATCTTGACTATTCATCGAAAAATAAAATTTCTTCTTTTCGTCTAAAATATCTATTTTGGATACTAGCTTTGATTGTATCCATGTTTTGATCATTCTTGAATTTTACACCCTTGTGATTATTTTTGGGGTATTGTTGGACATGGATAAAACAAAGTACGAATCCTTAATCCTTAATCCTTGTCATTTTGTTTCTTTGGATTCGTTCTTTAAAATATTTTCATCATCCCGGTCTTAAATGATGATATTATTGAATATCTTTGGCTTTAGTGCAAAGATGAATGATTTCGAAGAATATCTTTGGCTTTAGTAGTGCAAAGATGAAGCGGTGTTTAAATGAACATGATTGATCGATGAATATCTTTGGCCTTTAGTGCAAAGATGAGCAGTGTTGAGATGAACATGAATAGATTGATGAATATCTTTGGCTGTAGTGCAAAGATGAATATTTGATTTGAGATGAATATTGATTGATGTTACTGAGGATAAAATATTGATGATGGACTATTAAATTCATAGATTATAGTAGATTTCATTCTCTACGTAACTCTTCTATGAATTATTATTTTTCATTTGCGAATATTGATCCGAAACTTGTTGTCTATTGTATTCTATCGATTTTTTCCTGTTGAAGACTAACGATAATTTGTTGTATATTATCTTAGTCATAATATTCTTTCTTGAGCTAGTTGAGCTCACCCTTTTCCTTTTGTTCCATTCTTCTCGGGAGGCGAGAATATAGCGAGCAATTAGTCGGGTATGGAATGAAGGTTTTAGAAAGGATTGTTTAGTAGTCCTCACCATTTTTGTAAAATAATGTATCAATAAATGTGATGAGGATTTATGTGAGTATAAATATTGTCTAGAAGATAATATTTGTATTTAAACTCAGCTTTTCTTGTTGTAATAATAAAGTTGTAGTTGTTTACATACCATGTATTGACAACTTCGAATGGGTGATGTATACCTATTTTGGGAGGCGTCACAACATTGGCTTTCGAGAGAGAGAAGCGTGAATACATTCTTCATGCCAATGAAAGTCTTGGATGGAATTGGTCCAAATCGAGGAGGATATGAAGGAAACTTATGACGTCTTTGAGCTCGATCCGAGAGAAGAACCGAAGACAACAAAAGCCGATGAACAAAAATTAGCTACCATGAATGTCGGTTTTGTTGCAGAGACCAAAGCTTTGAAGACTACCAAAGAGGGCTTGTTTGAGCCAATCAAAACTTATCAACACAACTTCGGCGAAGTTGAGGGAAGGCCTGATTATCGATAGGAAAGTCCATAAGGCAAGCGTCGTAAGCCGTGGCAAGATAAAGGTACTTCAAGAATGGGACCCTCCCTAAGCAGAAGAATTGGTCAAGCGGATACAAGCGGATTATCGTGACATCGATTGAGCTTGGCGCGAGAATTCGAAAGTAGTATATTATGAAGGGTACGAAGATTGCCGAAGTCGGGGCAAGGAAAAGCTAGTGGCGACCCAACTGGATCCGTCCTTGCTAGACTCCGGAGATGAAGCTGCTGTCTGAAGATAATTTTACTTTCTTTAATTTATAGGACTTGTGTAAAAAGTTCCTGATTTTGTAATCAGATTAAATATTAATGAAATGTGGTTTCATTCCTTATGACTTCAGTGCATTTACTTCGCTTGATACTTGATATTAATTCAACTGGAAAAATGCACAAACTCTTTCATGGACTCAACTCGAACTGTTAATTAACAACTAAGCATGCCATATAACAGATAAGATGAAGTTAGGGAATGAGGCATTCCAAACTCAACATTAGGTAATAAAGTAATAAAGTAAAGGGATACTTATTAGTTACCAAAGTGTGAGACAGATCTGCTTCATTGGGAATTTGTTTACCCCAAAAGGCCTAACAAAACCAAAAGATGACATTCGCCTACCACGAAGGGCCTGACGAAGTCTAAAGAACGACAGTTGTCTACAACGAAGGGCCTGACAAGGTCTGAAGGACAACGCTTGCCTACCACGAAGGGCCTGACAAGGTCTAAGTGTCGACAATTTCCTACCACGCAGGGCCTGACAACGTCTTAAGGATGACACTTGCCTACCACGAAGGGCCTGACAAGGTCTAAGTGTCGACAATTGCCTACCACGCAGGGCCTGACAACTTCTTAAGGATGACACTTGCCTACCACGAAGGGCCTGACAAGGTCTAAGTGTCGACAATTGCCTACCACGCAGGGCCTGACAACGTCTTAAGGATGACACTTGCCTACCACGAAGGGCCTGACAAGGTCTAAAGGACCACCTGCCAATAAGGCTACCATCGAATGGTCAGCAAGTCCACCCGAACCTCCTAACGCCGATGACGTTTGCCTACCACGAAGGGCCTGACAAGGTCATAAGGACCACCTGCCGAAAAGGCTAGTAACCTCCTTCATGAATGCTTCAAACTTCGATTTCCATGAGCTGGCGTCTGTTAACATGATCCCTAGGCAACGGACCCAGTACGACTACCCCCCAGACAGCAAGAGGTATATGAGATAAAATCGAATATAGTCTTTTGATGGCTGATGTAGGATCGAACTATTTAGCTGACACAAATACCCACATGAACCCTCTGAAGAACATCTGCTGCGACGGGGCGGCACCCAAAATTCCTCGATAGTGGGAGATAAGTCCAAAGTGGAATACCCGATCGTAAACAACGCCCATGAGTTACGATTCTTAGAAAATCGCAACCAGCGGTTTTGTCGGACTCTTCAGATTCTCCATAACTATCGTCATCTTATTTCTTCATCCCTAAGGACACGACTTACATAGCAAACCGGGTGCTGCTTACTCCCAACTTCTCGCACCAAAACTGCTCCCACTGTCAACGAACTAGTTGCCAGATACAAATAATATATCTCGGCAGGATCGGGCTTCACCAACAAAGGTACCAAATAAAGATAGGTTGTTTATTCCCTAGAAGGCGTCTTCATAGCCCGAAGTCCACTGGAACGTCTTAGCATTCTTCGGCCCTTTCCACGTACCAAAGATTGACAAACATCTTTCTGCCGATTTGGACATAAACCTTCTCAAAGTCTCTTACGAATAGTCTTATCTTTTCCATTCGAACTGCGACTTTAGATGGGCATCTCGGAAGGCGAGTATCCACAGCGGTGTGCCCTCGGTGGATTCTCGAGAGTCTTGACTTCGGGTCCGCCTCGACCATAATCCCAAGACCGATAGGGTGGAATACCCTTCTTCGACCAATCAGAAAATGGTCATTGGGTTTTCATCTACTCGCTTCGACCATAATCTAAGCGTAGACCAATAGGCGGAATACCCTTCTTCTTGCCAATCAGAAAATGGTACATTGGGTCTTCATCTATTCGATTCGACCATAATCTCAAGACCAATAGTAGCGGAATACCCTTCTTCGGCCAATCAGGAAAATGGCTGTTGGGTCTTCATCTACTCTGCTTCGACCATAATCCCGAAGACGGCCTCGAGACATGTCTTTAAAGTGTAGACTTCTTTCTAACTTGATCGGTCTGTCAGTCTGACCACTTCGGTATAGGATTCTAAGCAGTATGCCTTCTATCCTTTTCCGACCATGGTCAGGTCTTCTCTCGGCAGCAAAAATCAATCTTCTTCTAGCATCACCTTGGGCTCTCGAACGAGAACCCTCAGAAACTTGCTTGGAAGCAATACCAGCATGAGCACTCTTTGAAGGACCCAATCAATCCTTGACAGATACTCATTGTGTAGACGAAGTCATAGCCATCAACTATCCTTTAGAAATAACTGTTTTACTCTTCTTCACCATGGATTAGGCGTGAAGCTTCTGATTTGTGATTGAAAACTTCAAGAACACTAGAACACTGACCTCTCCTTCTAAGCGCTTGATGTTAACTCCAGGATCTTTCTCCACGTCCCAATCACCAAGAGCGCGTCCAGATATCACCGCAGATTCAACAAGTCAACACCAAAAGCTTGGCGGCTTGGCCGAGTCGAGGGATAACTCCGGCGTGAGAGTCGATGTCGGCGATCACAAGGTTAACAATGGAGGAAAATAATATCTAATGCACGAGAGAGAATAATCATATGATTGTGTGTAATGTTTTATTCTTTACCTCTTTTGTGTTCTTAGCCCATCACGCACTCAATCCGGGTTCTGCGTGCCACCCATCACATCATCGACACCTTTTCCCCTCTCCGGTCACTTGGTAGAAAGTATGTAGCCCTCTTCCTCACCGCTACCACTTTCTTTTGCAATCATGCCATCATCCGAGTCCCATCCTCATTAATGCCGTGCAGAAGGTGGCGAGATATAGTAGTCAACTATCATTTGGCATAATGATTACTGGGTCAAAGTTGGGTTAAGTGGCAATTTGTATAATGGGCCAATTCAATGACTAAGCCCAAATAACGAAAATGACCCAAACAATAGGATCCAACCGAAAGGACCCAACGAAATAATCAAGTAATTGGGCCCAAATCATTCGGATCAATTAGAAAGAAATAACATGATCCGAGGAGGAGCCCATTAAGTCCGGCCCGATAAGGAAAAGGATTATGGCCTGACATTGCCCCTAGTCTTTTATTAAACAGGATGTTTAATGAAAGACTATAAACAGTATAGGCCCATGATATAACGAATTATGATAAGTCACAAGAATTCCAAAGTGAAACTCACCAAAGCCCAACAAAATCGGTCCAAATTGATAAAGAAAAGGATTATAGGCCAACAATGTGAAATGATAAAAGCTAAAATTAATTAATATAGATTATTTGATTTTTATAAATACAATAATTTACTTAAAAATATTACTATTTAAGTGCTAAATTACTATATAGTCTATTTTCTGAAGCCATTTTAAAATTGGTCGACCCTCATATACACACCTTCCCCATTTCTCGGTTCTCAATACTGTCCTACATAACTTTCGCCGACTTTTGACCAATATTTGTTAGCAAGTTGAGTTAATTACCATTAAATATAAAAGCGTGATAAACTCCAATATGTAGTATCTTTCTTTCAGATAGAGTTGAATTAATTTTTAGGGTTTATACTGAAATCTATTAGGTGGGATTACACCGTACTTATTAATTTATTTACTCTTTTTATTCACTATCGGATTCATGTGAAATATCATAATACTCTTTATATGTCAGCACTGTATTGATCAATTGACCAACTTATTATGAAGTTAATTTTATGACAATCGAATCCAAAAAAATATAAAGTTTTGGATTGTAGTAATGAAGGTGGGAATGAAATGACTCATTCATATGAAATAAAAAAAATTGTGTTTACTTGCGATTGTAAGGAAGAACATATGGAATACCTCATTCTAACTAGAATAGAATGAATTATTTCATTTTTCGTTCCATTCTTTCAATTCAA